>CAUYRH010169630.1:0-20606 GCA_963574655.1 Perodicticus potto | reverse complement strand
CGCCCGCCACAACGCCCGGCCATTTTTTTTTTTTTGGTTGCAGCCGTCATTGTTGTTTGGCGGGTCCGGGCTGGATTCGAACCCGCCAGCTCAGGTGTACGTGGCTGGCGCCTTAGCCCGTTGAGCCACAGGCGCCGAGCCTAAAAATCATTTTTTAAGACCATTACTAATTATCAAGGCCCAAACACAGGAAAAATAAAATAGTTGGGTCAGATAATAACTGCAAAAAATAAAGCTGGAACATACATTTAAAATGCCGTAATCTTAAAAAATTATGTTTCAGGAATTAATTCTAACCAAGTATAGGCCAAAGGCCATCCAATACAAAGTTCACAACTTAGTGTCAAACGGCTAACCTAATGTTTGCTATTTCATCATCTTTTCTCTCTAGCTTAAAAAAATTTTTTTAGGCCAGGTGTAGCAGCTCACACCTATAGTCTCAGTGCTTTGAGAGACCAAGGCAAGAGGACTGCTTGAGCTCAGGAGTTTGAGACCAGCCTGGGCAACATAGCAAGATTCTTTGCAAAAAAATAAAATTGCTGGGCATGGTGGTGCAAGATTACAGTCAAAGCCACATAAGAGGCTGAGGTGGGATGATGGCTTGAGCTCAAGAACTTGAGGTTGGCTTGGTGCCTGTGACTCAAAGGGCTAGGGCGCCAGCCACATACACCTGAGCTGGCGGGTTCGAATCCAGCCTGGGCCCACTAAACAACAATGATGACTACAACCAAAAAATGGCCGGGCGCCTGTAGGAGGCAGAGGCAAGAGACTTGCTTGAGCCCAGGAATTGGAGGTTGCTGTGTGCTGTGATGCCATGGCACTCCATCCAGGGTGACAGTTTGAGGCTCTGTCTCAAAAAAAAAAAAAAAAAAGAACTTGAGGTTGCAGTCAGCTGTAATTGGACCACTGCACTCTAGCCTAGGTGACAGAAAAAAATACTAAAACATTATTTCAGGGTAAAATAGCTACCATGTAATACAGAAACAGCCCTTTTAAAAGCTAACTCAGACTATGATACAGGCACCATTTTGCCATGTTTATTGGTTGGTAGGTGGATGACAAATACAAATACCTTCAAAGTAATATTTTTTAGTAATGTATCTTCCAAAACAGCCTGTAATTTTCGGTTGATCTCCAGAGAGAGTTCCAATGTTAATCCACTATCAGCTGGATGGGACGTATATAAAGATGCCATGATGCCACCCCGTCTACTTAAGTGGACTTTGTTATAATCAGATGCCTCTGAAGAAAGTGTGCCTGATTCTTCCCGTAAAATGTAACTCTGAATTATTCTGCAAAACAAAATGACATTATCAGTAGTATACCTGCCAATTATAAACACTGGAATTTATAAGAGTCAATTAATCATAAGCATAAAGAAGATCAGCATGAAGTAAAAATTAGATTAATAACCAACTATATTAGAAAGAAAAGGAATTTTGTTGGCTTTTTATTAAACTATCCCACTTTTGTTTTATCATGGCACTTAGATTAAAGATACAAAAACACTGCTTTTCTATTTTTATCCTTATTACTTTAATCAAAATATGTGAGCAATTTCTTTACTGTTCTAATTTCTGTTAATATTCTCTATTTTCCTATTATTAAACTTAGAACTCTGTATTTTACTCTTTGAAAAGCCACAGGCAAATTTTTCTGTAAGTCTAAAATTATTTCAAAATAAAAATCAAAAACTCTGCCTTACCATATGAAATGTACTTGGGAGTAAGACTCTGGTGTTCTTGGGTATATTGCATGGGCTGCTACAGCAGTACAATAAGAATTAGAAAAGGCAGAATATTACACTGATGCTTATCTGGTAATATCACTCCTGTATTATAATAGAAGTTTTTTTGTGCTGAATATGTTTTATATATAAATGAGTACAGTTAGATTAGTGTGGTGGTGATGCCTCTTTTTACCTGTAAATAGTTAAGTATGTACATGAGGCTCCACTTCTGATTTACTGCAGTGTTCAGTTCTAGTTTTTACTTTTATTCTTCCAAGCATTCAGTTTTACTTTTATGTACTTTAGTTCTGAGTTAGACCTGTAGATGTGTACAGATAGTTCACATTTATGTACTGCATGTAATCACGCTACTCAGCATCGATGCTTTATTGTATTAATAAATAAAAGCCACATACAGAAGGGGGAAAAAAGTCAGGGAAAAGAAGTACAATATAAAACCACAACTCTTAATATTAACACAGTATTTATGAGGGGAAATTGGCACAGCACAGCTCTAGATTCAGTCAGAGTGGTGTCTGGGTCTCCAGCTCTGTCCCTTACAGGATGAGTGGTTATCCTGGACCATTTAGTGATTTAACCTGAATTCTAGTTAATGTCTCTGTCAAATCAGAGAACGCACTCTCTGAATAGTTGTAAGCAATCAATGAGATATTGCTACACCACATGCATCGTGCCTGGTACTAGAAGGTGCACAGTAGACTGTGGCCTACTCAACAGGAAGAAAATCACAACTCCATGTAAATCAAAAAGTAGAGCATGGCTGGGTATGGTGGCTCACGCTGGTAATCCTAGCATTCTGGGAGGCCGAGGCGGGTGGATTGCCTGAGCTCAGGAATTGGGAGACCAGCCTGAGCCAGAGTGAGACCGCATCTCTTAAAAAAAAAAAAAAAAGCTGGATATTGTGGCAGGTGCTATAGTCCCAGCTACTTGGGAGGCTGAAGCAAGAAAATTGCTTAAGCCCAAGAGTTTGAGGTTGCTGTGAGCCGTGACGTCATGGCACTCTACCAGGGTGACATAGTAAGACTCTATCTCAGGAAAAGAAAAAAAAGGTAGAGCGCTATCTTTTTTAAATTCAAAGTCATTTTAGTATCTTTAAAAAATACTTTTGAACTCTCTATTGTCTTAGAGGAAAGCCCTCCAAGGTGACAGTTTTCCTTCATCTCTATATTCCCTAAACCTACAACATAATAGTGATCACAAAAGACTGGGAATCAAATGATTATAAATAAGATATTTTGAAAAGCAGGCTTTTGATATGATTAATTTTGAAAACAGTAACTTTAACATATGAATAACAGTATTTTAAATACAGACTATGCTGCCATAATAATACATACTTTGTTTTTTTCCTAATTTCTTCCACCAATTGTTTGATATGGTCTTCCATAAATTCTATCTTTTCATTTTTCCGGGCATGTGCTTTCTGCAGCCTAACTATCCTCTCAATCAACATGGCCTTGTCTACTTCTGGAAAGTTATCCACAGCTACTGATGACCTGGTATTCTCGGGAGATCTATCTTCTGCACTGCTGCGAGCATTAAGGGACCCTGAAGAAAAATAAAGTAGTTTAGATATCGTGTTTGGTCTAGAATCCTCTCTCATATATTATTTATTCCAGCATCACTTTCAAACATTCACCCTAACAGGGCTGGACACAGAACACAACACAGATCATATGTAGTCTGAGTTCTTCTTTCTGAATATACTAATGACTGAAATACCTTTTCCTCTTAAGTCAGAATAAAAAGTCTACACTGATAGTAAAATTTAACTATCAAATATAAAAGAATAGGAAAAAGTATAGAGAGGGAGGGGGGAAAGGCACTATATGAGAGAGAAAGAGAAGACAGAACATGGTGGGTTAAGCCCTGGCTTCAGCCAACCTGCATTCAAATCCTACTTCTCCACTTACTGGTTATGTGACTCTGGACTAGTTATTTAACACTCCGTGCCTTTACTTCATCTTAAAACAGGAATCATAACGTTACTCACCTCACAGGACTGCTACCCCCATTTGAATAATTTAGAATGTGTGAAGCACTTACAACACTGTGTACAGGAAGCACTAGGTAATTGTCAGACATTATTTTTACTCACACTTTGGGAATTCGAGAAGAATTAATGATCCTCTTTATAAAGATATGTTTTTTTTCCAATCCCATTTTGTAGATTAAAGGCAAGTAATATATCTTATCCAATGTTATACAACTAATAAATGGCTGAGCTGGGATCTAAATACCCATCTGTAATTTCAAATCCACATTCTTTCTCCTACACATTTTTTCCCCCACTATTGTAACAGTTGTGATGTTTTCTCCCCTTAATGTCTAACTTTTGGGAGGCAGTAAACTATAGTGGCAAGCAAGGACTCTAGTTGGAGAATTCTGTCATTGCAGATTTTGGGCAAATCATGTAACCTTTCTGAATCTTGGTGTCCTCATTTATAAATGGAAATTATAATACTTAACTTACATTGCTGTTCTGCAGAGTACATATGTCCCTGGCATTTCAAAAAAATGATAAGTACACCACTGATAAATACTTTGACAATTATCACTTTTACAATAGCATTAATTGATTTTATAGTCCATACATTTTACTTTAGACCATAGGCATATCTATCATGAGAAAAGCCAAAGATTAAAAAATACATATCATTAAACAATTAGGTTCATAAACTTATTCTAGAAAAAGTGTTACTACATACCTCACTGCTGAATGTCACTACGGCACTGATGCCAGTACCTAGTGCGCCCTTCAAAGCAATTCCGAAACTCTTTTTCTGAAATGGCCATTACAGCTTTTGTCACATGAGGTCTGACAATGAAGCTCATGAACTCATCCTAGAAAAAGTGCTTTGAAAGGTGGACTAGGCACTGGCATTGGTGCTTAGCTTCCCAAAGAGAGAGTACTTTGAAGGTGATCATAGTGATATTCAGTAATGAAGTATGTAGCCCTTTTTTTTTCTTAGAGACAGAGTCTCACTTTATTGCCCTCAGTAGAGTGCCGTGGTGTCACAGCTCACAGCAACCTCAAACTCCTGGGCTTAGGCGATTCTCTTGCCTTAACCTCTCAAGTAGCTGAGACTACAGGTGCCTGCCATAGTGCCAGGCTATTTTTTGTTGCGGTGTGGCCGGGGCTGGGTTCGAACCCGCCACCCTCGGTATATGGGGCCGGCACCCTATCCACTGAGCCACAGGCGCTACCCAAGTATGTAGCCCTTTTTCCAAGATATTAGTTGTATAACATTGGATAAGATATATTACTTGCCTTTTTCCACTTAATTGTCTGCCCTCATACATGTACTTAAACACAATTGAATTGTCCACAAACTTTATGGCCACTTTATATATAAATCTGATATATAATGATGACCGTTGTATTAGTTCTCAGGTAGTAAAAGTAATATACAAGTAAAAGACACCAGACTACACCAAATCTCTCTATATGGATAGGTACAAATTTAAATTAAAGAAAATGTAAATTGTGGCACAGAATAAAGCAGTAGTAGGTAAGAAAAAAAGAAGGTGGGGAGGTGGGACATACAGAACCCTGTAACAAGGCTGCAATCCTGGGTGATTAATAGAATTAAACAGCAAATCAGACATTTTTTACAATGTATTACATGTAACCCCCATTTTTTTTTTTTTTTTATGAGACAGAGTCTCAAGCTGTTGTCCTGGGTAGAGTGCCGTGGCGTCACAGCTCACAGCAACCTCAAACTACTGGGCCCAAGCGATTCTCTTGTCTCAGTCTCCCAAGTAGCTGGGACTATAGGCACCTGACACAATGCCCAGCTAATTTTTGGCCCAGGCTGGATTTGAACCTGCCAGCTCTGGTGTATGTGGCTGGCGTCCTAGCCGCCTGAGCTATAGGCGCTGAGCTCCATTTTTAATACTTCAAATGAAACAAAGCGTATCAATACTTTTAAAAACAAAAAATGCAATGTATGTTTATAATCGATCACTAAACAACAACTAAAGCCATTTGTTTTTTACCTGATGAACTAGAACGACTTCCCATGCTGCTGACTTCTTTATCATAACTTCCATTCTCAATTTGATCTAATTTTCTTCTTGCTATAGGAAAAAGAAATGGATCACTTGTGAAAATTATGATTTCCCCACATCATCTGGTTTTAATTGTTAAAATCATCTAGGCAAAAATGGCACAGGTAAGAACAAGTTATTGAATATACACTTTAGGTATAGGTCTGTAGGTAACATTCATATAAAATGACATTTGGAACTACACAGGTCAAATACAAAACATACAGAAATAAAATCATGATAACTGGTACTAGCATTAATTACATTGAACTTAACTTTTAGTCCTTATAGAACTAGAAATTTCTCAATTTCTATATAATTACATCTAGAGAAACAAACTAAATTCTATGGTAAATATCTGAATTATCTTCATATGAAGTAAATACAAAGTCTCTTATATTATTACTATATTTTACCCTACTTTAACACAAATAAAACACAGGGGAAGACTAAAGAATAGGAAGTTGAAAGACATATCTTTTCACCTTTGTATCCTAAGCATATGACACAAGAGACCTAATCATCGTAGAAATTTTTAAATGAAAGAAACACGGGCTACAGTTTTAGATGTCAATTGTTGTGTCTGGGCACTTCACAACCTTTTGAGGTCTGTTTCCCCAAACCTACATGAAGGGTAGATCTCGATAGTTTCTAAGAGCCCTGCATCTAGAGTGCAGGTGCCCAAGATGCCACACAAAACAATTCACTGGCATGTGAAAAAAGAAGATATTAGAACTGCTATTTATACTTATATTTAAATACAGATCTTTTAAAAATTCTATCTTTGATGTTTTCTAATACATATACTGTAAAAGAGTAATATATGTTTAAAATTTGTAAGTAAACATTTGTAATTTGGAGGACAAATGCTTAAATAGATTTTTATTAATGGGAGTATGTGATCAAAAACTTTAGATACTACTACCCTAAGAGAGTTTCCTAATTCTCATACTTTATGAGTCTGAATAAACATCCTTTAGCATGGAAGTCAGACTTTTAATGAAATTGTAAAAAGTTAACAATTTGGTTTGTGAACATAAATATGATAGAACCTAATGTAAAATATAATTCTTCCATAAAATTCTTAATGATTAAAAGAAACAAACCCTTTCAAGGTTTAAGTACGGCAGAAGGTTATACCTTGCTGAAGTTGTTTGGTAAGATCCTTGATACTAGAGGCATGTTTACGTCTTTGAGTTACTAACTCATCTTTTAATTCTTCTACCTGGGTACTCAGCGCTGTAACTTCTGTTTGCCTACAAGTAAGTTCAGCTTGCAAAGTTTGAACTTCTTCTTTCCGTAGCTCCTCCTCTTTCAACAATTTACTTTCCTAAATATTAAATCAAACAAAACCACCAATTTTAATATGCTTGTGTCTGTTAAAGCTCACACTTTAAAACCTGAAAAATACAAAGTCCTTGATTGTAGAGATTGTACGATTCTTTCTCACCAGGTTTTCTTTATTGAATTCCTCAAATTCCTCATATAGCAAATTCTATACACACAAAACAACATGTGATACGGATCTCTGAATTTTGGGGCTAAAGGCTCAAATTACTTCTATGAGTAACTTGAATATACCTTCATAACTTGAAAATAATAAACCATTTTTAAGCTATAAAAAGTATGAACTGATTCTAGTTAGGGATGACAGAAATTGTGGTTTTCTTATTTTCAAAGTAAAAAGTGAAATATTCTTCATAATTATTTTAGGAAGAAATTTTATTATGAATTACAACAGTTAAAGAAAAAACAACTTTTTTTTTTCCCCAGAAGGAGTCTCAGTCTGTCACCCAGGCTAGAGTACTATCGCCTTAGTCTAGGTCATAGCAAACTTCAAACTCCTGGGCTCGAGCAATCTTCCTGCCTCAGCAACCTGAGTAGCTGGGACTACTAATTTTTTAATTTTTATTAGAGATGAGACTTGGTTGCTTAGGTTGGTCTTGAGAGCTCAAGTGATCTTCCTACCTTGGTATGCCATAGTGTTAGGATTACAGGCATAAGCCATTGTACCTAGCCAAATCCAATGTTCCTTATAGCATTTGAAATTACCAGAAAGTCGGTGCCCATAGAAAAGAGTTTAAAATCAACTAGGATCACCTTTATATTATTAGTGATTATTTATATTATTAGGTAAATTAACTTGTGCTTCTTACTATGCTGCTTTGAAAGTTAAATGTACATTTATACTTACCAAGTTAATATTTGTCTGTTTCATTTGTTCACATTGGCTTTGTAACTGACTTTCACTACAGGAAAGTTTATCAAATTGTGACTGCAAAGAATTAGATTCAGACTGAAGCTGTGCATTCTTACTAGTGAGCTTTTCTGTAAATAGTAGTAGCTCAGATTCTCTTTTCCTACTGCCTTCGATGTCTTTTTGTAGGTCATTAATCAAAGAATTAAGACTTTCCACTTCTTCCTTCAAATTTTCAATTTCTTGTTTACCTCTAAAAAACAAAGTTTATATTTAAGAAAAAATTAAACTATTAAAAGACATAAAATTAATGGTTTGGGAATTTTCATCTAATCAAATGTTTCACAAAGGTACTTTCATTCATGCAAATATTTGTGAATGCCTAATATATGCTAGGAACTAAGAGCTGGGAACATAAATGAGCAAGATCAACATGGCCTCAGTTTTCAAAGAGCTTTTAGTCAAGTAGGGAAATTATATGAGTGTGAAAAAACATTTTTGATGATAAAAGCACAGAGCAGGCCACCTAAACTAGTGTAAGAGAGTCTCAAAGTAGTACTTAAAGTAGAAGTCAGCAACCTTTTACTACAACAGACCAGATAGTAAATAAGTTAGGCTTTTGAGTCATACGGTTTTTGCTGCAACTGTTCCACTCTGCTATCACAGTGTGTGAGAGCTGCCATGGATATCACAACAATGAATGAGTGTAGATCATTCCAAAAAAACTTCATTTACAAAAAGAGGCCGTGGAATGGATTTGTGTCAAGAGCTTGGCTTGTGACAATGGTAGCAGCAGTGAGGGTGGAAACAGTAAACAGATTTGACAGATATTAGAGTTATATTGCTAATACTTTGTGACTAGCTAGATGTGTGAGGGGAAGGAGGTAAGAACAAAGGATGGCCCCTGGAATACTGGGCTGGACAGTTGTGTGAATGCTATGGTTACTACTCATCCCAGGAACATAAGAGGAGAAGCAAGATAGAAAAATCAACTCTGGAAATGTTAATGTTTCAGGTGTCTTTGATACTTATGTGCCTAGAGTTCAGCAAAAATTCTGAACATAATGGTTCAAAAGTTCTCATACTATAAAAATAGTTGGGATTGGTTCGGCGCCCGTAGCTCAGTGGTTAGGGCATCGGCCACATACACAGGGGCTGGTGGGTTTAAACCTGGCCCGGGACTGCTAAACAACAATGATGACTGCAACAACAACAGCCGGATGTTGTGGCGAGTGCCTGTAGTCCCAGCTATTTCGGAGGCTGAGGCAAGAGAATCTCTTAAGCCCAAGAGTTTGAGGTTGCTGTGGAGCTATGACGCCATAGCACTCTCCTGAGGGCGACAAAGTGAGATTCTGTTTCAAAAAAAAAAAAAAGTTGAGATCACCCAAAGGTACAATAAAATTAGGACAAAGGGCTTTATGATGGAAAGAGAAGCCCACCACCAAGGAGACTGACAAAGAGTAGCCAGAAAAGTGGGAGGAATAGTAGAAGAGCATGATGAAAATGAAGCCAAAGGAACTGAGCAAATCAAGAAAGTTCAGTAGTGTTGAACGATGCTACAAATTCAAGCAAAGTTGGGTCTGAGGTATGTTAGGAGGCAGTAGCATTTTGTAATGAAATGTTGGGGTACAGGCTAGAATGAATGAAGGGGAATAGAACATAGGAAGTGAAGAAACAAAATTAGTATGATCCTATAAAGAAGTTTCATTGGAAAGAAGAGCTGGGAGGGGAAGGTCATAGGAGTTTGAGCTTTTTTAAAGACACAATCATTTAAATGTAGAAAAAGAAAGTCAATAGAGAGACATCTTCAGGATGAAGAAGGAATAATTAAGAAAGACCCTGAGAAGGCAGAAGAACATGGGATCACAGCAGAAGCAGAAAGAATAATTTGGTCCGGAGAAGAGCGAGAATACTTCTTCGAGGCTCAGAAGTAAAGGAAAATATGGTTGCAGATGCTGGCAGTTAATAGGATTGATAGCTGGTAACTCCCATTTTTTCCATGAAGAAGTAATCACAGGCCAAGAGCACATGGAGAGGTAAAGGGAAAGACCCACAGTGGGAAGCAAGCAGTAAGTAAAAAGTAATAAGGTATGGAATAGATGCTAAGAAGATATTGGGGTGGGGGGTGGTACTCTGACCAAAGCTATGGTAGGGTTAGAGATGCATTAATATCCCCAGTTGGGAGCCAAACCCCAACTCCACTAAAAATAGAAAAACTAGCTGGGTGTTGTGGTGGGCCCCTGTGGTCCCAGCTACTTGGAAGGCCGAGGCAAGAGGCTGCTCAAGTCCAAGAGTTTGAGGTTGCTGTCAGATATGATGCCATGGCACTCTACCCAGGGTGAGAGAGTGAGACTCTGTCTCAAAAAAAAAAAAAAAAAAAAAATTCTTAATAGGGTTGGCAACCATGAATTTATAGCAGTATCAATCCGGATGATGGTGAAGATTTCTTTAGCAACAGTGAGCAGCTTAGGTAAGGTGTGGAAAAGAAGATATTTGAATTCAACCTGAATTCAGGCTAATGGAATCAGGTAATGTCACAAGTAAAGTTGAGTTAATTGGTTTCAAAAAGGCCAAGGAATAATACCTCCTCTCGACCTCAAACTACACGTATGCAAAGATCTAGATCTAGATTTACTTTTTAGAAGGAAGAGAAAGAACTATATGTAACTAACAAAATTTGAAAGCTAAGCAATGAATCACGAAACTAAATAAATCCTTTGTCTTATAAATGGCTACTGCAAATCCTTAAAAAATATAAACTTTGAGTTTTAGAAGCCATGGTGGGAATTCAAATATACCCTAAAAAGGTCAAATAAAGAGAACAATTTTGATTTTTTTAGATAGTAAAATTGTAAAAATACAATAATTGCTTTTAAAAAAAGAGATAGAATTAAAATGCCTATATAGACAAATAAAAGTTGCTCATTTTATACCTTTGAAACTGCTCCTGTATCTGATCTACAATTTTCACTTTGTCCAGTAAATTCTGAATTTCAGCTTTCTGGCGATTAATAATTTCCTTATATTTTGATAATTCGTCTTCTGTTCTTAATCGTTCATCTTCCAGACATTTCGCCTATCAAAAATGATCATAACCAAGTTAAACTACAAATAAATATTTTCTTGCTCCTTATAAACTATTTCACAAGTGGTTTCATGTTAATAATATAAGCTGACTTCTAAAGCTGTACTAGGTAATATGAAGAAAATATAATGGGAAGTTAACAGCCCTGGTTTTTAGTCTCAGATGTCTTAATAATTTAGTTATGGAAGTTTTAGCATGTCATTTTATTTTTACTGAATCTCTATTTCTTCACCTGAAAAAGAAGAATATGCTTTCCCCACCTACCTCAAAGAACTGGCCAAGAACAAGTAGGAAGATACCCCCCAAAAACACTTTGTAAATTAGTAAATGATCTTAAATTCAAGGTTACTTAAAAGCCTATTTCTAAATAAATGAATGATATATAGTTACAATGTATCACCTTCATATTTAAATTAAAAGAGATACTATTCTTCCAATAAAGACTGTCAATACTGAAAAAGATTTAATAGATATTTAGAAATTAAAATTGTATCCACCTGAGACCATTAAATAAACCCAGGAGAAATAAAAAGTCTATTATTTTCTAACACTCATAGTTCTAAGGTCCAACTATCTTTCTAACTGATTTGCTGTCTTTAGATCAGAGGCCAAGAATAAGTTACAGATATAGCAAATGTGCTGTCAAGACAGGAATGTTTGGCAAGCAACTCAAAGGGACTAATGTGAAAGACATTTTCATTTCAACAAAAAAGCTGATTATGCTTCTAAGGAATTGCTATTCTATTCCTGAGTTCCTTAATTTTGGAAAATTTTTACATAAATATCCTTTCTCTGCCACTTTAAAAATAAGAAATGAATCCAAAATTAAAGATATTTTCCCTTCCCCTGGAGTCACAACTAAAGATTTAATTACCTTTGTTCTGAGTGTTCGTAGCTCATCCATTCCCTCCTTAAATGTCCTCTTCAGATCTTCTAGTTCTTTTATTTTGGCATGATGCATCTTTTAAAAAGTTTAAAAGAAATCACAAATCATAATGTACTAAACAAGATTTAAAATTTATTGCCTGTGCCTTCCAAAAGGCCTTAAAAGTAGATGGCAGTAAGTACTCATTATTTCTCTTTCTGTATTTATTATACAACCTAGGATATACAAAGAACAAAAGTACTCACCTCCAGCTGGTCAGATTTTTCTTGCATTTGTTTTTCAAGTTCTCCTTTTGTGACTCTAAGCTTTGCATCAAGCTCGTGTGATTTAATTTCTTCTGACTCCTAGTGGAAAGGAAATGAAAAAAAGACATGAAAAATTTTAAAGTTTTATACTCTGAAAAGTAAACAAAGCTTTGCAATTAAGTTTACTAACTGTGAAATATATTATTGCATCTAAAGCTGAAGATTTCATTGAAAGATTTTAAATATGTTTATTTTGCATGAATAAGAGTAACACACTTAAAATATATTAAGATAATATACAGCAGTTTTTTTAAAGTTACACATTTCCCTCTACTCTTCTAACATTTTCTGGGGTTTT
Source organism: Perodicticus potto (assembly GCA_963574655.1). NCBI lineage: Eukaryota > Metazoa > Chordata > Mammalia > Primates > Lorisidae > Perodicticus > Perodicticus potto. The sequence goes on along the minus strand of CAUYRH010169630.1, from coordinate 8,035 downwards.
TATGAGGTTAGGAACTTCTCTAATAAGGTCCATTTAAGTTGCAGGCAATTTAAAGTAAGAAATACCTTGTATTTTTTTAACTGCTCTACCCAATCCATTCTATATTTCAAATACTATAAGTATAGAAATTTAATGAAACAAAGAACTGATACTTAGTATAATTTGACACAAATCTATTTGAAAAGTATACCTGGTATGTTTTTATCATATCCTGACAGTTTTTTCGTATCTGATCTGCTTCTTCCTTTGCTTGTGTTAATTTTGTTGTTGTTTCTTTCAGCTTATCTCTGGTTTCCTGCATTGACAAAAAAGAGATAAAGTTGGCCACAATGATGTGCTTGATAAGAAGTACTTGGTGAGCAGGAAAGTTCTCTTCCTAGCACTGCCACTGAGGGGCCAGATACTAGTCTAGTAGTATTTCTTTTCTGACAAAAAATTGAAATGGTCTGCCATTAAGTATAGTTAAATTTGATAGAGTTTCAGCAAATTACTAGAAGTTGCCACTTACCTTGTGAGAATCTATTTCAGCTTTTAATTTGTTTTGTGCCCATTTTACTTTAATGATGTGAGAGTTGATATCTTCCTTTAATTTGTCTATTTCTCTGATGAGTCTGGTTGTTTCACCTTCCTAAAATGATATCACTCAGTTATATTTTTTCATTTAAACAATCAACTAATTAGTTATGTGTCTTTTATACCCCCTCAAAGTAATCAGTGCAATAACACTATAATTCAAGAGCTGGCACACTATGGCCCACTTTATGGCCATAAAACTGACCTAAAGTTCAAATGATAAGAGGGCAGTGAAATGCTAAATCCAATCAATAGACACGAAGATGATTAATTTTCAAATCTTAACCAAACTGGATGCATTGTCAGCACAGGTATACCTTTATGACGTTTTTTTTCTTATTTGAGACACAGTCTCACTTTGTCACTTTCGGGAGAGTGCCGTGGTGTCACAGTTCACAGCAACCTTCAACTCCTGGGCTCAAGCAATTCTCTTGCCTCAGCCTCCTCAGTAGCTGGGACTACAGGCGCCCGCCACAATGCCCAGCTGTTTGTACAGACAGGATCTCGCTATTGCTCAGGCTGGTCTCAAACTTGTGACCTCAGGCAATCCACCTGCCTCAGCCTCCCAGAGTGCTAGGATTATAGGTGTGAGCTATACCTTTATGACTCTTCTTTGGCTGGCATTATAGTCAAATATGAACAATTATGGTTTTGCCAGAATTCCTCAGAACCAATGACAGTATTTCTGAACTAAAACTTAATGAATAAAAAATAATATCACTGAGAAATAATAGTGCACTAGAAATCTAACTTTGTCAAGAGACTGCTAGTTAACAGCAAAAGTTCTCAACAGCTAGCTCAGCATTTAAGAACATGTTCCCCAAGAAAAATACAAATTTTACTCTATAGTGAGAGTTACATTAAGACTATTATCAAATGGTACTTGAGGCTCTAAAACTATTCACATTTGACACTATCATGTGCTTATTTTACCAAAATACAGTATAATCTTCCTTTGAGGTACGAACTGTTTTATCCAATGTAGACATTTTAAAAGTAAGTTTTAGAAAAGATAATGAAAAGGTTATCCAATAAACAACATGTGCCAATACTTCATCTTTTCCCCAGCAAACCTCTTTTATTTTTTTTCAGACAAGTAACAAAATACTAGAATTATTAAACATTCATGCTCTTAGAAGGTAAATAAAAATTGAGTTTTTAGCCATGCTAAGTTATGATTACTTGATTAAATAAAGAAAAGCAAAGAGAACACATTTCATATAAGGTCCATGGCACAAGTTATACCTTTGTTTCATACAGCTGGTGTAACCGTCCTTTCTCTTGAGAAAGCTGCTTAATTTTGTTAGTGTTTTTCTCAAATTCCTTATTTGCATCTCTAAGTTTTCTCTCAAGTATCTCTTTTTCCTTTCGAAGGTCTAAAGATTCCTTCTCACCTCTTACATACTTCATTACCATTGCTTCTTTTTCTTGGCGTGCCTCTTCACATTTCTTGTTGGCCTTTAAAAAACAAACACGTCTACCATAGATAACAAATATTTTTCCAAGTAGAAATATATCAAAATAAATATTTTCCTCTAATATTACCAATGCATTTTTTGGTTTTTTGGTGAAACATTCCCATGAATGAAATTTAAAAATGAAAGACACACAGCTAAAACTCAATACATTATCTACCATTATCATCTGTATTCTTCATTATTAGAGAAGAAATATACATAGGAATGAGTATAGTATATTGCCCATTTGTTTAAAAAAAAAAAAAGGTAGATGTCCACATAAGACAGTTTCAGAAGGATACACAGGATTTAAGAAAGGGGTGAACTCATTGGAAGAAGACTTTTTAACGTTAGAAATTTTTTTTTTAAGACACTTTGTCACCTTGGGTAAACTGCTGTGGCATCACGGTAGCTTACAGAACCCTCAAATTCTTGGGCTCAAACAATCCACCTGCCTCAGCCTCCCGAGTAACTGGAACCCCTACAGTGCTGAGCTAGTTTTTCTATTTTCAGTAGAGACAGGGTCTCGCTTTGCTCAAGCTGGTCTCAAACTCTTTTTTTGTTTGTTTGTTTGAGACACAGTGTTACTTTGTCGCCCTCAGTAGAGTGTCATGGCATCATAGTTCATAGCAACCTCCAATTCTTGGGCTCAAGCAAAATTCTGTGGATAAAGGAATAAAAATGACAAAAGACCTAATCCTTAAAGAGTTCAGGCAAGTAATGTAGAAAATGACTGCTTAAAATGATCTCTTCTGAGACTCATATATACCAACTCAAAAAGATTACCAAGGAATGTTAAATAGGAAAAGAAAAAGGTTTTAAAGAAGTTATACAATAAAATTCTAATCAAGTGGGAGGAGTATATGAATATGTACAAAAAGCACATGTGACTTGTATATGCAGATGTAGGATATACAACCAAAATATCAATAATTAGCTATGGAACAAAGTATGGGATATATAGGGATCAGAGGCAGGAGAAGAGGAAGTACAGACATAAAAGGACTTTCATTTGTTTTATCTTATATACTTTTAATTTTTTTAAATAATTGCCAGGTGGGCGGCACCGATGGCTCAAAGGAGTAAGGCACCGGCCCCATATGCCAGAGGTGGCGGGTTCAAACCCAGCCCCGGCCAAAAAAAAATTACCATGTGTTTGTATATCTCCTTAGCATTTTTTGAAAGGCTAATTTTACATAAATAAAATGACCTATTTTTTTTTTTTTTATTGTTGGGGATTCATTGAGGGTACAAAAAACCAGGTTACACTAGTTGCATTCGTTAGGTAAAATCCCTCATATAATTGTGTCTTGCCCCTAAAAGGTGCGGGTCACACACCAAGACAAAATGACCTATTCTTAGTACAACACTTATGTCCAAAATACTCTAACATGCTTGGTTTATTATCACAAACAAGAGTCACCAGAGTATCAAGTTACTAAAGAGAATGATATGAAAAATACCTGTTCCATCCGTTGGGCCATCTCTTTGTGTAACTGCTGAATTGCATTTTTTGCTGCAAGGTCTTGAACTACTAGTTTATCTTTGGAAACTTTAACTTCCATATTAAGTTCCTCTATTCTTGATTCTAACTGCAAAAAAAATTATTTATATATTATTTTTATATCTATACCAAGAAGACCACCAATAATCTCAAAAAAATAAAGAATGAATGCAACGAATATACTGCGACCATGGAAATCACTATGAGCAATGTTTCTGTATCTCATTGGAATTAGCTTAATGTAAATCTGAAGAGATTCTGATGAGACAGGGAGGACGTGGTAAGCCCTGGCCTGGAGTATCCACCGAGAAATAACTAAGGAAAATATAGCAGTCCCCTCCTTTTCCACAGTTTTGCTTTCCATGATTTCTGTTACCTGTGGTTAACTGGGATTCAAAAAAGGTTAAATGGAAAATGCCAGAAACAAATCACTCCTAAGTTTTAAGCTGCATGCCATTTTCTGAGCAGCATTATGAAAGCTCATGCTGTTCTGCTAGCCTCCAGCCCAGGTTGTCAGTCATCTTTTTCTTTTTTTTTGTGAGACAGAGTCTCCAGCTGTTGCCCTGGTAGAGGGCCGTGGCGTCCCAGCTCACAGCAACTTCAAACTCTTCGGCCTAAATGATTCTCTTGCCTCAGCCTCCCAAGTATCTGGGACTACAGGTACCTGCCATAACACGCAGCTATTTTTTTGTTGCAGTTGTCATTGTTGTTCCATCTGGCCTGGGCCGGGTTTGAACCCCCCAGCCTCGGTGTATGAGGCCAGTGTCCTACCCACAGAGCTACAGGTGCTGCCCTCAATCATAACCTTTGTCCAGCATATGCATGACCCATATGCTACCTGCCAGTCACCAGAGTATCAAGTTAACAACAATAACGATGTGAAATAACACATATTATTATTATTATTAATAACAATAACAATATTCCATCTCTTGGGCCATCTCTGTATGTATTGCTGAATTACATTTTTTTCTGGAAGGGCTTGAGCCAGTAGTTTATCTCTGGAAGCTTTAACTTCTTAAGTTCTTCACACTAGCTACCTCAGTTATCAGAACAACTATCAAGGTATTACACAGCTTGTGTTCAAGCAACCCTTATTTTTACTTAATGGTCCTAAAGTGCTTCATTTCAGTGAAAAAGGGAAAGTCCTAAACAAAAAAAGAAAAAACTGTATGCTGAGTTTGCTAACATCTATAGTAAGAACTTATTTTCTAACTGTGAAACAGAGAAGAAGAAACTGGTGCTCCAACTGCAAAAGTTATGGCCATAGTATGTGATAAGTGATTAGTTAAGATGCAAAAGCAATTACATTTGCAGGTGAAATGCATGAACAGAAACACGTTCTGATTAATGACAAGTGGGTTCAATACTATCTGCAGTTTTAGGCATCCACTGAGAGTCTTAGAACACATCCCCCTTGAATAGAGGAAAGCTAATATATAGTGAAAACATCATGAAAAAAACTTAGGTATTATAGGGTGGCACCCGTGGCTCAAGGAGTAGGGCACTGGCTCCATATGTGGCGGGAGTGGGTTCAAACCCGGCCCCGGCCAAAAACTGCAAAAACAAAAAACAAAAACTTAGGTATTATTTTAGTCCACACCTACGGTGCATCTTAGAAGGGTACAGGTGAAACTTACTAAATGTAGAATATAAATGTCTGAACACAATAACTAAGAAAATGCCATGAAGGTTATGTTAACCAGTTTGATGAAAATATTTCAAATTGTATATAAAACCAGCACATTGTACCCCATGATTGCATAAATGTACACAGCTATGATTTAATAAGAAAAAAAAATAAAGAAATAAAAAAGAAAATATTCACTTAAAGCAAAAAAGAAAGCAGTGAAGGAGGAATAAGGGAACAAAACAACATGATATATATATATGTGTGTGTATATATATATATGTACATATATATATAGTAAAATGGTGGACATAAATCCAACTGTCAATATCAACATTAAATGAAAGTAGACCAAACAATCATATCAAAAGGCAGATATTGACAAACTGAAATAAAAAAATAAGATTTGTCACTAATCATCAGGGAAATGTAAATTAAAACCACAATGAGATATGCCTATCACCTTTCCCCCCTTAGAATGGTTTTTATTAAAAAGCCCCAAATCAATAGATGCTGATATGAATGCAGAAAGGAAGGAATGCACTTATACCTTGTTGGTGGGGCTGCGAATTAGTACAACCCCTGCAGAAAACAGTATGGAGATTTCCTCAAAGAACTAAAAACACCTACCACTGGACCATTGGAATACCAGTCCCGCTATCAGGTATCTACCCAAAGGAAATAAAAATGACTTCATCAAAAAGACACCTGCACTTGAATGTTTATTGCAGCACAATTGCAAACATGTGGAATTCACACAAGTGCCCATCGATTAATGAATGGAATAGTAAGATCTGGTATATGTATACCATGTATACTACTCAGCCATAAAAAAGATAAATTAATACCTTTTGCAATAATCTGGATGAATTAAAGACAATTCTCCTGAAGTATCTCAAGAATGGAAAAACAAACACCACATGTACTCAACTCACAACTAAATTAGAACAAACCCATGAGCACATATGTGTACAGAGGGAAGTAAAAGTCATCACCAGGAGGTGGGAAGGAGGAGGGGAGAGGCAAAACTCTATCTAATGGATACAATGAGCATTATTTGGGTGATGGGCACACCGATAGCTGGGACCCAAGCATTGCGATTCATGTAATCTAAAACATTTGTACCTTAATTGTTTTTTAGAAAACAAAAGAATTTAACTTGAAAGTTAATGCTCACCAAGGGTTAATTAGCACCTATTTCATATTCCAGAAAAATAAAATATCAGTCTTATAGCGATGTCTTATTTATACACACACTATTTCAAAAATCAATGGGATACTCAAAAGATTAAACAGGAACATACTTGATTTATGGAAAACAGGATAAATCTAAAATTGTCCAAAAATATATATATATATAAAGATTCAACTGTATGCTGTCTAAAGGAGGTACTTTAGGTTCAAAGATACAAATACACTGACAGTAAAAGGATGGCCAAAGATATGGCATGCAAACAGAAGCAGGAGAGGCTGGCTTAATATCACACAAAATAGATTAAAATAAAACATGTTATAAGAGATAAAGAGTATTTCATAATGACAAAAGGGATTCATCCACCAGAAAAATGTGACAGTTATACATACAGTATATATGTACCTAATAAGACAGCACCAATACTGAGACAAAAACCAACAGAAGTGAAGGGGGAAAGAGACAAGCCAAGAATAGCTGGAGACCTCAATATCATCCTTTCAGTAATGGACAGAATGAGAGGATTAACAAGGAAATCAGGGACTACGCTATAAAATAATGGAATCTAATCTATTTATACAACACCCTATACTTGGCAAAAACAGTGTCTATCCATTCTCATCAAATAAATGTGAAATATTCTCCAGGATAAAACATTTGCTAGGTTATAAACAAACCTCAATAAATTTAGAAGACTGAAATTATACAAAGTGGGTCACTGCTGAAGTTTTGAGATAGAGTGTGTTTTAAGGTCCATTATTTCACTTCTAGGAAACACAGCTGACAGTGCCCTTTCAGATTCACCTGGCCAAGTTTCAACTTGCTCCGCTTATTGGTGCTGGGAGGGCTTCATTTGTTTCCATTCACATGGATTTTGTATTTCTTCATCGCTGTGTATCTCAACTTTCCTAATGACCCATGTATGTTCTCCAACCATAAGGAGTTGAAATAAGAACTCAATAACAGAAAGAAATTTGAGAAATACATGTATTCATAAAAATTAAACACACTCCTTAATAACCAATGGAAGAAATAACAAGGGAAATTAGAAAGTACTAGGTAATGAATAAAAATGAACATGTAATAAACCAGAACTTAGGGGATATAACTAAAGCAATGCTCAGAGGGAAATTTATAACTATAAACACCTATATTAAAAAAGAGGAAATGATATCAAATAATAACCTAAACGTCTACCTTAGGACACTGGGAAAAGAACAGAAATAAGAATAAAAAAGAGTGGAAATTAATGAACTAGAGAATAGAAAAACAGACAACAAAACCAAAAAACTGGTTCTTTGAAAAAATAAACAAAATGACAAATATTTAGCTAGACCAGGGGTTCTCAACCTATGGGTTGCAACCCCTTTTTGACAATGCAACCTAATGTCTATCAGCTGATGAGGGGATAAATAAAATGTTGTATATCTAATTGAATATTAATTATTAAAAAGAATGAAGTACTGATCATGCTATAATTTATATGAAACCTTGAAAACATGCTAAGTCAAAGAAGATACAAAAGGCTACTTCTTTTTTTTTGTTGTTGAGACACAGTGCCACCCTATGCCCCTGAGCAGAGTGCAGTAGGCGTGGTAACTCAGTGCAACCTCTGACTCAGGCTGTGGGCATCCCGCTGCCTCAGCCTCCGGAAGCCGCTGGGATTACAGGCGCTCGCC
>CAUYRH010169629.1:0-15278 GCA_963574655.1 Perodicticus potto | reverse complement strand
TTTCCAAAAAACCAAATATTTTTTTAAAACAATTTACCATTAAAATGCCCGTTTTCCTTAATAATTTTATTTTATTTATTTTTTTATTTATTTTTTTCTTTATTTCTTTGTTTTTTTTTTTTTTTTTTTTTTTTTTTTTTTTTTTTTTGCGACAGAGTCTTACTTTGTTGCCCTGGGTAGAGTGCCGTGGTGTCATAGCTCACAGCAACCCCAAACTCCTGGGCTCAGGTGATCCTTTTGCCTCAGCTACCCAAGTAGCTGGGACTACAGGTGCCCACCATTATGCCCTGCTAGTTTTTCTATTTTTATGTCATGATATGAGCCTGTAGTTCCAGCTACTTGGGAGGCTGAGGCAGAGGACTGCTTCAGCCCAGAAGCCCCAGGCCACAGTGAGACGTGCCACTGCATTCTAGCCAGAGAAACAGGGTGAGATCTTTTCTCTAAAAAATAAATAACAAAATAATAAAGTAAAATGTAGCTTCATTCTGGCTATTACTGACTTGACTTGGAAAATCTGCATAGAAATGGTAATTCATCTTTTTTCTGTTAGTGGTTGTATAGAAGTGTGGTAGAGGCGACATAACATGGTTTTTGCATTGAAACCTATTTTTTCATTTTCTAAATATTCATTGTGTGTTTAAAGTGATGTGGGTCTGTGAGAGGTGCTTAATTACTGACTGAAAGTTCAGGAAGATTGGCTTGCCCTCTTTGGAGCTCTCTTTCTTCATTTATGTAACAGAGCTAATACTCCCTATCTCAAAGGATTGTTCCTGAGGGTTATTCTCTCAGGCCCTTCACTTGCCACTTCTGATAAAGACAGCGTTTTGGAAAGTGAGCTCAGGTTCGCGGTTAGCAAGTCTCCCAACAGCGTGAGTGCCTCCAGCAGGGGGAGCAGAGGGCGGGCGTTTCCGCAGAAACAACTTTCTGCAAACCTTTTTTTTTTTTTTTTTTGCAGTTTGTGGCTCGGGCTGGGTTTGAACCCACCACCTACAGCATATTGGGCCAGCGCCCTTCTCCTTTGAGCCACAGGCGCCGCCCTTTCTGCAAGCCTTTTCAGAGACAACTTCAGGATGGTAGGATTCCTGTTTCCTAAACATTCCTGTATCGATTCATCTCCCTATTTACACCAGAGAGTTTCCTATTTCCAGCATCGTTCTGTGACTGTGCCAGAGGACGAGAGCCCCAAGTGTCCTGTCAGAGTAAAACTCTATTAACTCAAAATCGCAGACGTGGGAGTTTCATTTGAGTTGTTTTGAAATCTACCTAAATCTCACATGTGTGAAGAAATTCAGCAGGGTCTTCCTCGGTCATCGTTCAGACAGTGCAGAACGGGGGCTCCCATCTGAGCACAGTCGGACAACCACGAAGTTCATGAGTTAGGACCTGACCCGCAGTCGGGGGTGGGGCAGGAAGGCCTATAGTTTTACCACCATCTACTCGACACTTTTAAAATATATTACTGTTTTAGTACATATTCACGTTTTTAGTACATATAGTACACATTCAGAATGACCAGGCGAAGCAGTCAAAGGCCTTGGAGTCACGCTTGACGTCAAGGAAACGCAGTAGAACCTCTGGGAGGGACACCCAAGGGACAGTGACTCACTGGTCCACACACACAGGTGTCGCCGTCAGGAGCCAGGCCGACCATGCTGACACACACAGTGGGTGTCCAGTCTGTGCAAACTAGGTCAGCTGAGGGAGGTGGTCAGCTGTGGAGGGGCTTCTGTATTCAATTACATCCAAGCGTGAACATGGTTCATTTTATTTAACTCACTGAAACTGGTAATCCCTAGCTGATATATAAATCTTAATTAAGTGAAGCCAGAAACTCTATTCCTTAACTATTTGGTTAAATGACAGTTTATTATATTTGAAAATAATAAAATGGCATTTCTTTCCGAGTACACCCAAACTGGAACTTTTTCCTAAGTCTGACTAATGTTCCTCCATAGTTGAAATCGGTGAGTTTTTAATACACTGTTCATCGGTGATGCCACATGACGTGATCTTTCCACACAGCCCCGCATCTATGTCCCTCCTAAGGCACTTGCTGGTATGGAATTTAAGGAAGGTTAGTTTGTTTGTATAGACGTTGTATAGATGTTCACTTTTTACTTTAAATTGACCTAAGATGCAAGCCTATGCTAGCAATGCATCTGACACTTCAAATTGTACATTTTTCCTACGGTGCATCTTACAAGGGTATATGTTAAATTTACTAAGTGTAGAGTATAAATGTCTTAACACAATAACTAAAAAAATGCCGTGAAGGCTATGTTAACCAGTTTGATGAAAACATTTTAAATTGTATATAAAACCAGCACATTGTATCCCATGGTTGCATTAATTTACACAGCTATGATTTAACTTAAAAAAAAGAAAAAAATGTACATTTTTCATTTAAAAAGAAACATCTGTAAGTCTAAGTTCTTATTTCTGAACAATTTTTAATTCCCTAGATTCCCATCAAATTTCAGCATAGGCTACTTAAGCTTTAGATCCAAGATGACTGATATAAATTAAATTTCATCTCAGGGAGCGTGCAAGGTGCTAGATAGTCAGATCCCTCCTAACTGGAGATTCATTCACTTAGCAATTTACAAAAGGCAAAATCTTTTTAAGAAACAACTCTCTTGAAGTGTATGGTAATCATTATAAAAGCTAGAGTAGTCTGAATACCACACAAGTGATCAGATAAAATATGTCAAATGGATATTCTAAGTCCACTGTGGCCACTGCTGGCTTTTCTCTCAAACAATTCACTCGCATACTGAGGAATAAGGAAAGTTCAGCTTACATTCCAAGTCTGGTTGGTCACAGCCTTGTATCTCATTTCACAGGACACTTGCTCAATTCTTGCTTGACTATTCCAGTGAATTACAGTCTTGGGCACTGGAGTCTCGATATTCTCAGCCCTGGAAATGATGGGTGCAGAAGGTATCACTAGAAAAACAAAAACAAAAACCTAGCAATTTAAAAACTCGCCCAGGAAGAAATTGGCATCTTTTCATCAATACATAGCCATCTTAAAACTCAAGTGCGTAAAAAAATTGATTTCGTGATCTAGTTAATAACAAACAGATTTTTTTCTTGTTTATTAATCTATATACAGGAGAGACCTGCTGTACTAATATGAAACTTCTGTTCAGTCTACTCTCCACTTATTTTAAGCTATACTCTCATAGTCCTGTCTTTCCTCCACTTCCCACTGCCTCATAATCCTAACCAATGAAATTCCAGAGTGTGAGGCTCGGCACTTGTAGCTCAAGTGGCTAAGGTGCCAGCCACATACACTAGAGCTGGTGGGTTCGAATCCAACCCCAGGCCCATCAAACAACAATGACAACTACAACCAAAAAATAGCTGGGCGTTGTGGCGGGCGCCTGTAGTCCCAGCTACTTGGGAGGCTGAGGCAAGAGAATCGCTTAAGCCCTGGAGTTGGAGGTTGCTGTGAGCTGTGATGCCAAGGCTCTACCCAGGGCAACAGCTTGAGGCTCTGTCTCAAATAAAATAAAATAAAAATAAAAAATAAATTCCAGAGTGTGAAAAGAGAGTGTTAAAAAAACAGAGGTAAAGGGCCAGGTATAGCAGCTCACTCTATAATCCCAGCACTCTGGAAGACCAAGGCAGGAGCACTCGAGCTCAGGAGTGTGGGACCAGCCTGCTCCAGAGAGAGACCACATTTCTACAAAAAATATAAAAGTTAGCCAGGCATGGAAGTGCACACCTGTAGTCGCAGCTGCTTAGGAGGCTGAGGCAGGAGGATCACCTGAGCTCAGGAGTTTGAGGTTGCTGTAAGTTATGATGAAGCCATGGCACTCTAAGCGGGATGACAGAGTAAGACTCTGTCTCCAAATAAAGAAGAAAAACAGGGAGAGAGATAAAGGGGCTATCTCTTTCCCACATCTTCTTAGGGAGAGATGATGTTTTGCATTCAAATTTAGTACAGAGAATCTGATTTGATAAGATGTTAAATGGCGATCTTTCACATAATATTCTTTTCTCATGTGTAATAGGGAAATTTATATGAATATTTATATCCATCGCTAACTTGTTTTGTTCTCCACTAAAGTAAATCTGTCCTTGAATGTATGACTGGAACAAAGTGTGTCTCATAAGACTCTCAAACTTCATAAAATGTTGTCATATGCTGAGATGATCCTCAGAAGGAAACTAAAATTCTGGCTCATATCTTACTCACTGTTTTGTTTGGTGGGATGGAATCTCTATATCTCTAAACTATATAGACACTTGTAAGTTTGTTTTGTCTGAACAGAGCAGCATCATTGACACTGTCCATTTATCCCAAATGAAAGATGGAAGAATGAAAACTTACAACATAGCAAGACTTCATCTCTACAAAAAGTTTAAAACATTAGCCAGGTACAGTGGCACACGCCTCTAGGTCCATCTACTCGGGAGGCTGATACAGGAGGACTGTTTAAGTTTAGGAATTTGAGGCTGCTGTGAGCTATGATGATGCCGCTGCACTCTAGCCTGGGCAACAAACTGAGGTCCTGTCTCAAAAAAAACCCCAAACCTATGATTTTGCTAGATGTGTTATTTAAGAAAGAACTCAAGATCCTATATGTATGGTTTTAGAGACTATGGTTATAGTTTAATATTTTCTAGGAATTAGTTTATTTGTGTTTATTCTAACTGTATAAAACATTCTTTGAGAAAATTGTTTTATTACCAATGACTATTATCTAAAATTAAGTGCACAAGTAATTTATAGAGAAATATAAAAATTAAAGATTTGCTGTCTAGTAGCAGAGTCGTATAATAAAATTCTTGGGCTAAACCGAGCAGAGAATAGTAGTAGCTCCTGTAGAATTAGTTTAACGGAACAGTTTACTGCACTTAACTTTTATCGCCTGAATACCATGGCTGACTTCCCTTTGCTGGATTAAGCTTCTTGCAGTAAGAGTGAGTATTCAGAAATTCTGGGTCAAGGAAGTGAATGCCCAGGCGCTGAGACTTCTGAAGACCATTCAGGCACCTCGAAGCCCCAAGTTACCCATCTCCCCCCAAGTTTGGCCACTGGTGCAGCAGCGCGAGCATCTTCTGCCTACCATCCTCAGTCCCTTTTGAGGAAAGAAACATTCTTAGGAGGAAGCAAAGCCTGTTCAGTCCTGTGAGAAATATACGCAGCACAGTCAGAGCCATCGCGTGAGCAGGCCAACGCAGGAGACAGCCATGTCTTCACGTTCGAACAAGTTCATGTTTTTGTAAATAAAAACATTGCGGGATGCATGTACGTACATGCTTGAACATGGAGCTTGATACACAGACTCAAGGGTTGAATTTTTGCTCTCTTGGCTTAGGGTTGTGAACATTTCTGTTATACTTTATATTTGAAAAAGTGCAGATGTCATATTTTAAAATTCCATTTGTATTCCATTGAAATACAAAAAAACAACAGATTATAGTTGTTTGGTATCTTCATGATGACATATATTTGCCAATTTATACAACTGGGAGAATTAATGTTCAAAATGGTAGGCAGAAAATGATGCACTTTCTGTACTGAAACTTATTTCTCTACAAGAGAAGTTGAAAGTTTTCAACTTCGGAAGGTGACAAGTTCCTGTCACTTGTCATTCTGGCCTAGCGGTACTGTGTGGCTAACTCAGCCCTGCTTTTCAGCCCAGCCTCCCTAACATAATTAAGATCTAATGTGGGTAGCTGGTATGTGGAAATTGCTCCCAGGAGAGTCTTCTGTTATCAGTTCCATGGGCAATTCATTTATCTAACTTGCAGTGTTTGTTCTTAAAGCATCAGCCAATAAAACAGCTCATCCGTGAATAATCTGGCGGCCTCACTGACTTGAACCTCCTGCATGTTAATCTGTATCTCTCAACCTGAGTTTCTGGGTATGTTTTGGAACAGTGAGGAGGAGGAGAAAAGGAGAGGGGGAAGGAGAAACAACTTCCAACTCCCAGTTCAGTTGGAGAAGTCAGATTTGGAGCTAAAGGCCAGATGAGAGATTCCCCGTGTGGGTGGAGGGGTGCTAGTAAACTATGGCAAGCCAGAAAGTGTGGCATAAAATCTGACTTTCCTCCTTACTAGCTAAGTAAAATGAGGACAGTAGCGCAACACGCGGTTGTTTTCAGAATCAAATGTGCTCAATGTGCATGTTAAGTGTCTGGAACACAGAAGGTTCCAGAAGTATCTGGAAAATGGAAAGTGTTCAATAAATGGACTCAATGATATTGACATCATAATAAGATCATAATGATAGCTGTAATAGCAATACTACTACTAATTATAATTTAGTTCCTAAAACTGGCACTGCCAAAATGATCCTGGACATGACAGCCTTTAAACCTCACTAATGCAGCAAAGGAAATGTGTTTTAGGAAAAGAGTGTAGAACTGCACTCTTCTCGAAATGTAAATTCACCAAAATGTATGGATCGTGGTCAGGAGAGCAGTAACTCCCAGAATATGCAGTAAAATGGAGTTGTTGTCCATCACCACAGCCAACAATGTGTGTCCCAAATCCAGTGTTCAGAGCATCAGGACAGACGGGTAGGCCGACCTCCTTAGCTGAGAGAGCTGAGGTTAGTTGAGAAGTGGAGCTACTAGTTGTGACACAAGACCTCGGTGATCCCAAAAGTTTAGCCGTATTATACTGCAAGAGAATGGTTCATATGCCCCAGGTCATTAGGAAAGTGGTCAGACACATGGGACCGTGCTTTTGTTTTCCTTATAAAGACTGAAGATAGGAGTCCAGGACATTGGAATTAGATGCTCCCTACCTCTGCAATCTCAAACATTTTAACGCCACCGTGCCTCAGTTTTCTCATATATGAATTATAATTTCTTCTACAAAGAGGATGGTTGTGAGGGTTAAATAAAGTAATGTAGGTAAAAGCAGTTAGCACATAAGAAAAATGCTCAATAAAAATTTTAGCTTATTGGAACCTTCCTTAGTGATAACAACAGGAGCCATGAGCACCAGGCCTGCATCACACTTGGCGCTCTTGGACTGAAGTCTCATTTTATGACTTGGATGCAGCTCTAAACGGATCGAGGGATCGAGGGCGCTTACTTTTTGGAATTTATCTTAAGGAAACAACCGAGAAGTAAGAAAAAATGTAGCTATGAGTTTGTTCATAAGAATGTAGCTTATCATGGTGAAAACTGAAGACAGGATAAACTTTCAACACCAGGGATTAAACCACTATACATTCAACCAACATTACAAATAATATTATTGATTAAATTCATAGGAATGTTCATTCTGTATTGTAAGGAACAGTGTCTAAAAATACGGAAGCAGAGACTTTTAACATTTGTTAAATCCACCTGGTTAACACAGACATGTCTACATGATTCTCTGTGATTCTCTGTGGATTTTATAAAATGTTTTAACATAAAAACAAAAACAAACCATGCATAAGTCCCCAAAAGGCATATAGAGCGTAATTCGTTAGTACGTTGTGAGAAGCACAGACAGAGTACACTCATCACACTTTATCAGAATCTTTGTTTCTTCCCGCCTTTCCTGGTAGACTGCAAGTTATTTTAGGGCAGACGCATTTTCTAACTTATCTCCTTGGCCCTTAGAACAATGCTTGAAACATAGGATGTTCCCAGTAAAGACCTATAAACACACACACCCGTGCGGCACTAAGACTGGAAGGGTTACAGCAAAACGGCAGCTGCACTTCTCGCCGCGCGGCGTCTCCCCCTGGGGGGATTACACAGAACTCTTGTCTATATCTGATCTGCGGGAACTTTAGGGGAACTTCTTTCAGATCTAGACTTCACTTGACTAGGTCAGTACAAACTAGTTATTTATCATTAACGGCATTGGGGAATTTCCTGTTCTTTACCTATATCATCCAGGTGAACCTGCAGGTGTTTTGACTCCCCCATGCCTAGAGCATTCACAGCTTGGACCCAAACCAAATACTTCTTGCCGCCTTGTAATGAGTCAGTGGAGATGTTAATATAGCTTGAGGTGAGATACTGTTGCTCTTCTTCTGTCTCTAAACTTAAAAAAAAAAGAAAGATAATTACATTCAACTTGAATTAATTATCCAGAATTTTTTTTTTTTATCCAGAATTTTTTTGGTGTTATCTCTTTTAGCTTTCAGGCATGCAACTTTTTACTGGAAACGGCATTCAATCTGACTTCATTTTCAGAATTTTTAAACCCAAATTCAAATCTTACAAGGACCATGCTGTGACTTTGGTGAGCCCTGAGCACTTCTGCCTTTAAGGGCCCCCCATTTAAAATAATGTGTGTGTATATTTATATGCATAAAAATCATGTTGTTTTATAACTATGCTGATATCAAGACAAATATTTTAATAGAAAGTATTAAAACTTTTTCTTTAATCAAATACTTGTATTTATCTTGGGATTTTTAATAAAATTAAGCCTGTTCGTGGACTCCTGTGAGTACCGTGGGTCTCGGCCCGGGGCCTATTATGAATACTGCGTCAGTCTGCCCTGGACACAGCTTGAAATAAGCAGCTGTCCCTGGGAAGGAGCAGCAAGTTTGGGGACTTTGGCTGTAATGAGACATTTCTATCAGGATGTGGGATGAGGGCTGAGGACAGGGAGGGGTCAGGGTGGCTGGAGAGGTCAACATGGGGGGCAAACCCCCCAAGTAGAAACAAGTGGCCGCTGGAAACAAAGGCAATGAATGAACTGACGCAGCATTTCTGAGAAAGTTCAAAAAAGTGCAGTGCTCTGGAGCACAAAAACGCGAGAGAGAACTTGAAGTGGGGCAAGCCGGGGCAGAGGGCCTCCTGCAAGCCGCTGCCGATGGGCTTTACTGTGAGATGACAGAAGTGCCTGGACAGCCGGTGTCCCGCCACTCTGAGGGTCCCTGGGGCTGTCTGCGCCTTAGTGGAGGGCAGAGCAATGGGATATGAAGGAGACAAATTAAAAGACGATGGAATAATCCAGAATCGGATCACTAGTCTGAGGCAGCGTCAGACAGGTGGACAGGAAGGACTCTACAAGCAGAACGGGGATTTTACACAGGGCCAGGGTGTGGCTTACGGCTGGGAAGGGTGGGGCGCAGAGGGGAGAATGGAGAGAGCTGGTCAGCGTCACTTCAAATTATGTTTACCTGAGTTTTTATAGTTGAATGACTGAGTGTCTCTAATAAACCCATTGATCATGGTAAAATTCCAAATGCACTCTGCTAAGGCCAAAATTTTTAATCTTATTAGTTGACATGGGCTTTACAGAGGGTTTGGGCCTTTGTATTTAAATCTCTACCCCCAAATAAACACATGATCTTTTTAGGGGCGAGGGTGGAGGAGTGGTGAGGGAGTGCTGGGGGCCGCCGCTGCTCCCCTCTGGTTCCTGTGAAGGTCTGTCCTCACACCCCCAGCCTCGCTCTTCCCTCTTCGGATTGGGGATCATTGGTGAGTCAGGGCCGGAGAACTGGGCCTGTGCAACCCACTCTCTTTCTCTCCCTGCCCTGAGAGACCACGGAGAGACCCGTGCTACTCCAGCACGCTGCAAGCATATTGGAGAACTGTCCTACAATCACCGTGACAGGGCAAGTTTGAAGTTGGCTGGGCACAGTGCCTCATGCCTGTGATCCCAGCACCCTAGGAGGCCGAGGCAGGAGGATCTCATGAGACCAGGATTTGGACACCAGCCTGAGCAAGAGTCAGACCCATCTCTACTAAAAATAGAAAAATTACGGTGCCTCATGCCTATAGTCCCAGCTACTCTGGAGGCTGAGGCAAGAGGATCACTCAAGCCCAGGAGTTTGAGGTTGCTGTGAGCCACGATGAGGCCACGGCACTCTAACCAGGGTGATAGAGTGAGACTCTGTCTCAAAAAACAAAAACAAAGCAGGGCGTGGTGGCTCACACCTGTAATCTCAGCACTGTGGGAGACTTAGGAGGGAGAATTGCTTGAGCTCAGGAGTTCGAGATTTTCCTGAGCGAGAGTGAGACCCTGACTGTAAAAAAATAGAAAAACCCAGCCAGGTGCCCCGATGAGTGCCTGTAATCCCAGCAGCTTCTGGAGGCTGAGGCAGCGGGATTCCCACAGCCCTAGTCTGAGGTTACAGTGAGGTATGACACCTTTGCACTCTGCTCAGGGCATAGGGTGGGACTCTGTCTCAACAACAAAAAAAGCAATGAAATAAAAGTAAAAAATAAGCAAGAAAAAAAAAAGGCAAGTTCACTGTTGCCATGCTGTTCATTACCAGTTTTCAGCTTCGTCATTTAAGGTATTTTAAACATTTAAAAGTATTGTAACGTTAAAAATTAATTTTAAAATATTAAATTGAATGTTTAATTAATTATTTAAATTATTATAAAATTTTTTTTAGACAGAGTCTCATTCTCTCACCCTGGGGAGAGTGCCGTAGCGTCAAAGCTCACAGCAATCTCACACTCCTGCCTCAGCCTCCTGAGTACCTGGGACTACAGGCACTGGCCACCACACCCGGCTCGTTTTTCTATTTTTAGTAGAGACAGGGCCTTGCTGTTGCTCAGACTGGTCTCAAACTCCTGAGCTCGGCAATCCACCCACCTCGGCCTCCCAGAGTGCTGGGATCACAGGCGTGAGCCACCGGGCCAATATTTCGATAACTTCCCCTGCTGACCCTCCGGTCTCTCTCAGTCGGGTTGGAATTCACGAGGGACATCTCAGGAGATGAGTACAGGCCCCACTCAGTCTCCCCCAGACACCATGTCTGTGATCTGTCATCCACCCATTGCTCTCACTGGAGTTCCCTACATTTACATTTCTCGAACCCTTTGCGCTACGAACTCTGTGTTTCCTGTTCCAAAGCCTCTCCAATTGCCTACACTCTTGGGAACTGCATCCGAGTTACCATTTCCGCAGGGTCTGTGGTCCTTTCACTGTGATTCTGCCTTCACTCTTCCCTGGAAACTGCTCTTCTACAACAGGGTCCTCCGACGCTCACTTAGGGATCTGGCCCTCTTGCTCACCCACAGTCATCACTTCCCTTGGCCACCTGCACCCCGTCTTCTGAGCTGGCCGTCCCACCTCTCTCTCTCACCCCCGCCACCCTCAGCCTGGGCTCCCCTCCTGGCGCTGCGGGGGGGCCCCCCCGGGGGGTCAGCCCTGGCCTCTGCCTGTTTCCCAGGCTCTCTTCCTGGGCACAGTGTCCTTCCTGGCTTTAGCCACTGTTCCCCACGCATAGACCCAGCACATCCACGCTGTCCTGGGAGCTTCAAGTGGGTGTTTGACAGGGACCAGAAGGGCAGCCAGTTAACAACTGAGTTATTTCTCCATGCAAACCACAGGTGACAGTCCCTGTGTGGTCAGAGCTGCTGTCCTTCCTCTGTTGCCATTTTAACACCTTTCTCTCAGGTGACCTTAAGAACCCACCAATTACCAAAGAAGGCTAAGCACATTTTAAAATACTGTTTTCTTATTTTACCTTTCCTCTTTGTTTTGATAGCTGTGGCCATGGTGTAGGCCTTATATTGTCTGGTATATTACAGATTCCTCAGTTAATTGTATTGCATTCCAAAACATAACCTGATATAGACATACTAATTAAAAACGAAATAACCTTGAAATTTTGACAGTAATGGAAAGCCAAGTAGCCTACATTATTCTTTTTCATGAATGGAAAAGCTTCACAAATCTGCATGTTCTCCTTGATCAGGGGTCATGTCCATCTTCACTCCACTGTTTCAATTACAGTATTTGTGCCACCAAGGCAAACTCCAACTTTGTTTCTGTTTTTGAGACAGAGTCTTGCTGTGTCACCAGGGCTAAAGTGTCATGGCATCATCCTAGCTCACAGCAACCTCAGACTCCTGGGTTCAAGTGATCCTCCTGCCTCAGCCTCCTAAGTAGCTAGGACTAGAGGCACCTACCACAGCATCCTGCTAATTTTTCTATTTTTAGTAGAAAATAAATCCGGTCTCACTCTTGCTCAGGCTGGTCTCAAACTCCTGACCACAAGCAATCCACCCTCCAAGGTCTCCCAGAGTGCTGGGACTACAGGTGTGAGCCACCATGCCTGGCCTCAATCTGATTTTTTCATCTAATACCTTTTGTAATACTCAAGTCACAATTACAAGAGGTGTTCAATGTAACTTGTATTCATCTTTGGTTTTTGGTGTATATTGAGTATTATAATTTGAATACAGTTTTCTCCTTTCTCAAAATGTATGTAGATTTTTCGGGCACCCTCTGTATATATAAACTTTTTTCTACTAGCAGAGCAAGGCAACCTGATTAAGTGACCAAAGAATCTCTCTAAGGCTGATGGTCCCTGGGGGTCTGTGGGGAGGGGCTCCCCGCTCTCAGGTGCAGCAACCACTTTTGTTCAGGGCAGGTTTTAAGTTCCAGTGCACTGTCCATGTTGCCCCTTCCCTCACACCAGCAGTGAGATCTCTTTGAACACCAGGAGAAGATGAGAAGGACGGTGTCACAGAGACCAGCAGCACAAGGCTTTAGACACAGACCCTGGATCAAATCCCACCTCTGCCCCTTGATAAGGTGTCAGACTTGGTGACTTAACCTCTCTGTACTTCGGTTTACTGCTCCATATAACAGGAATTATGGCATTTCATTATCATGAGTAATTGAGATCAGAAAGCAAGGAGCAGAAGGCTTCATATATCACAAAGGACTCATTAAGCAATCAATCTTCATAACTTAAAAAATATTTATGATGTGCAACCTTGACACATTTTAAAGAATCAAATGAAACTTTCAAAATTGCTACATGTCACTGAACTCCATAAATGCATCAATGTACAAAGTTATGATTTAATAAAAAATAATTAATAAATAAAAGAAATAAAGTTGCTACATGTCAACTAATGATATTTCTTTTATATAGCTTGCATCTAAAGTCAAATTATGCCAGTAAATTTAGACGTTTATACTCTTTCTGAAATAAGAAGGGATATAAACACATCAACAGACAGCTTGCCATAAGGTATGTCAGCCTCATGCTACGTCAGAATTCAAATGTGACAACAAGAAAATGGCAGCTTTGTGTAAATGGTAAGCAGGGGCATCTTTGAATATTTTCCAGTTAGAGAAAACCACATTACATGTTCTTAATGGTTTGTGGCTAACTCTTCTACCGTGCATATTGAGACCACAAGTCAAAAATGAAAATGTATTCTTAAACTGACATTAACCAGGTCATTTAATTCTGCTTTTAAGCTCTACCCCATATTAGCACTTAGACCACAGAGCACTATTTTAGTTGAAGAATCCAATAATAATGACTGACTACACCTTGAGCCTATTTTTACAAAGAAATTACGGCATTGTGATGTAAGACATGCATATTTGGCTTCAGCTTGGTTCCTGGCACCCACAGCTCCTAACGCTGTTGGAATCTCCAAAGCGCTAATGAAATGCCCCATGGCCCCTGGAGAGCCCCAGGGAGGGGGCTGGCTGCCAGGGGAGCTATGTGATGAGAGGGTGGGAACTTTCAGCTCTCAGCACCCCTTCCCCATTCCTCCCCCATCTCCAAGGAAGAGAGAGGAGATGAAGGTTGAGTAGGTCACCAGTGGCCAATGATGTAACCAGCCGTGCGGATGAATGAAGCCTCCATGAGAACCCAACAGACCTGGTTACAGGGAGCTTCCAGGTGATGTGGAGACAGCTGTGGGATGGAGAGCCACACGCCCTCCCCATGCTCCTCTTCCCGCTATTCACCTGTATCCTCTGTGATGTATCATGATAGCTTCATAATAAATGGGTAAGCATAAGCAAAGTCTTCTCTGAGTTCTATTAGCCACTCAGCAAATTAACTGAATGTAAGGAGCAGGTTGTGGGAGCTCCGATTTTTAACCCATTGGTTGGGAGCGTAGGTCATGACCTGGGGCTTGGGACTGGCATCTGAAGGAGGGGACAGTCTGATGAGAATGAGCCCTCAACGTGTGGGATGAGATAGCGTCCAAAGTGAATTAAATTAGAGGACAACCAGCCAGCTTCTGCTGGAAAATTCAATGTTGTATGGGGAAAACCTCTCCACATCTGGCACCAGAAGTGCTCTGTTGAGAGCAAACTCTTTCATTTTTCATAGATCTCTTACAGAACTGTACATTACAAAGTTTTTGAATTTCTTTTTCTTTTCTGATGCTCCCTGAGCACCTACTCCTAGTTGTAACTAATAGATTTTCAGTAAACACTGCTGATTTATGGTAAATGGTGTCTTTCATTCACCTAATCATTCATTCAACCATATTTGTTTCACACTGTTCCAACCACATCTTTAGACACTGGGGCTCCAGTGAACAAAACAGAGAAAGCCCCAACTCTTGTGGAGACACATTCTGGTGGAAACAAATATATATATATGTATGTATGTATAGTATGTGCTATGTAACAAATGTTCAGAGGAAAAACAAGCGGAGTAAAAGGGTTATGAAGTTCTGAGAATAGGGGGTACAGGATTTTTCTTTTCTTTTCTTTTCTTTTTTTTTGTCACCATCGGTAGACAGCCGTAGTGTCACAGTTCACAGCAACCTCAAATTCTTAAGTTCAAGAGATCCTCCCACCTCAGCCTCCAGAGTAGCTGGGACTACAGCCACCACCACGCTTGTCTATGTTTTTTAGAGACAGGGTCTCCCTCTTGCTCAGGTTGGTCTCGAACTCCTGAGCTCAAGAAATCCAACTGTTTTGGCCTCCCAGAGTGCTAGGATTATAGGTGTGAGCCACCGCCCTAGGCTTTTTTTTTTCTTTAGGAAGCTGGCAGAGGACCATCTGAGAAGATGACTTTAGAGCAGTAAGGGAACAAGCCTGTGGCTGTCTGGAGGAAGCACATTCAGGTAAAGGGTGAAGGCCCCAAGGCAGGACCTCACTGGAGCTGATGAAAGAGCAGCCAGGAGGCCTGAGGGTTCCTTCCATGGAAGGGAGGGGAAAAAGAGTAGAGATGTAATCAAGAGTGTGAAGGAGCAACTCCAGAGGACTTGTCTGTCAGTCAGGAGAGGTCATTAAAGTCCTCTGTCTTCAATCTCGGAGTGGAAGGGGAGGTCTGACAGGGGGGTGATAGATAGGAAAGGATTACTCTGAGTACTCGGGAACGAGGCCTCTGGGGCCAGGTAGGGAGGTCTTGTCCCAGCCCAGGTGACAGATTATGTGGCTTAAGCCAGAACTTTCACGTAGATGAGGTCAAATTTTCTTTCTTTCTTTTTTTTAAATACATGTATTTTATTATTCTTCATTACATTATTTCCCCACCCCCACCCCTCCGTGGTAAGACAGAATTCATTTACAGAAAAGAATACAGAAAACACCAAAGCTCCTGGTAGAGGGAGAGATTTCAAGTGGGGAGAGAG
>CAUYRH010169628.1:0-17465 GCA_963574655.1 Perodicticus potto | reverse complement strand
GCCTTTTCTCTGGAATATGCCACAGTCCAGTCTCCAGTAAGAGTCATGAGTCAATCTGAATGCTTGCCATAGTGGAGAGGCCTCCAGCAGCTCTGCCTGCAGCTTTCACAGTCTGCGTAGTGGAGGGGCCTTCACAGCTCTGCCTGCAGTGTTCACAGTCTGCGTAGTGGAGGGGCCTTCACAGCTCTGACTGCAGTGTTCACACCCTGCATAGTGGAGGGGCCTCCAGCAGCTCTGCCTGCAGTGTTCACAGTCTGCATAGTGGATGGGCCTCCAGCAGCTCTGCCTGCAGTGTTCACAGTCTGCATAGTGGAGAGGCCTCCACAGCTCTGCCTGCAGTGTTCACAGTCTGCATAGTGGAGGGGCCTCCACAGCTCTGCCTGCAGTGTTCACAGTCTGTGTAGTGGAGGGGCCACCAGCAGCTCTGCCTGCAGTGTTCACAGCCTGTCATAGTAGAGAGACCTCCAGCAGCTCTGCCTGCGGTGTTCACAGCCTGTCATAGTGGACGGGCCTCCAGCAGCTCTGCCTGCAGTGTTCACAGTCTGCATAGTGGAGGGGCCTCCAGCAGCTCTGCCTGCAGTGTTCACAATCTACGTAGTGGAGGGGCTTCCAGCAGCTCTGCCTGCAGTGTTCACAGCCTGTCATAGTGGAGGGGCCTCTGTAGCTCTGCCTGCAGTGTTCATAGGGGAAGCGTAGGGCCCATGATTCTCTGCTCTCTTTTCCGGATGTTCAGGCCTTTCCTCGCACCTCCGGTCCTGCCAGGCAGGTCACCTCACTTCCCTCTTCAATTTGGATGCCTGTCTTCATTACTTTGTTGGTTCCCAATACTTTTTCTTAGATATTAGATCTGAAAGTGAACATGCACTCACCATTTTCTATCCTTTCTGTGGTCTGTGCAGATCACTTCTGGTTCACCATTTTGGCCAGAAACATGGAGGAGTTTATTTATTATTGAAAAAAATCTGGAAAGGCTTCACATTTCAATTTGTCCTGAGTGGCTGGACAGGCTGTGTATCTGTGCAGAAGAAGATTTAGGAGAAACCCTGTACAAGAGTCAGGGAAAGTTAGGGTAAATTCTACTGAAAAGAAAGTCTGAAGAATATAAGGCAGGACTTTGATTTGGGGCCTGAGTGGAAGAAGTAGAAGAAAGGTAGATCCAGATTAGGGTTGGCATAAATGTTTGTGTGAGGATTTCATTCATTATTTATTAATTTGGAAGAAATTGCGTCACTGAAAGTTTCTGGAAAGGCACAGGGCAGTGTATGTGGTCAGTAGAGTGGACGTGGGATCACCTGGAGGAGTGGGGGCTGCTGAAAGCTGAGCAACAGGCATCAGTTGTAATCAACATCGAGGGGTTCCTGCTATTATTGTTGTGCAACTTAGTCACTTCAGATACTTTCCTAAGAAGAATGTGTTTCAACTCCATCCAGGTAAACATAAAAGATGTAAAATCTCTGCCTTTGAATGACTGAATAGTATTCATGATATACATATGCCACAATTTGTTAATTCATTCATGGGTTGCTGGGCATTTGGGTTGCTTCCATGACTTGGTGATTATGAATTGAACTGTAAGAAAGATTCTGGTGCAAATGTGTTTGTGGTAAAATGATTTTGTTCTTCCGGGTAGATACCTAGTAATGGCATTGCAGGAGCAAATGGAAGGTCAACTTTTAGATCTTTGAGAATTGTCCATTCTTCTTTCCATAAAGGTTGTATTTCAATCCCACCAGCAGGGTAGAAGTGTTCCCTTCTCTCCACATCCACACCAGCACATGCAGTTTTGGGACTTTGTGATGTGGGGAAATCTTATTGGAATTAGTTGATATCTCAGAGTGATTTTGATTTCATTTCTCTGTTGATTTAAGGTATGGAACATTTTTTCGTGTGTTTCTTGGCCATTCATCTGTCATCTTCTGAGAGGTTTCTGTTCAAGTCTCTTTCCCAAATAGAAATGAGGTTGTTTGCTCTTTTCTTATTGTTAAATTTGAGTTCTTTGTAGATTCTAATTATTAGGCCTTTCTCAGATTCATAAGATGCAAAAATGGCTGTTACTCTGTTTGTGGTACCCTTGGCTGTGCAGGAGGTTGTTAGCTTGATCAATGCCAGTTATTTATATTTGGTATTGCTGTAATTTCTGGGGAGGGAGGATCATCCTCGTAGAATCTTTTTCCAGGCCAATATTTTCAAGTGTTTTCCCACACTCTCTTCTATAATTTTTCTTGTTTTGTGTCTTAAATTTAAATCTTTTATCCAGTGACAATCAACTTTTTTGTCAGTGGTGAGAGTATGGGTCCAGTTTCAGTCTTTTACATGTGGCTTACCAGTTCTCCCAGCACTATTTATTAAATAGGGATTCTTTTCCCCAGCACATGTTTTTGTTAGGCTTATCAAAAATCAAGTGATGATATGTGACTGGGTTCATCTTTAGATTCTCTATTCTATTCCACAGAGCTACGTCTCTATTTTTGTGCCAGTCCCATGCTGTTTCTATCACTATAGCCTTGTAATAGAACCTAAATTCTAGTGATGTGATGCCTCCAGATTTGTTCTTATTCCTAAGAATTGTATTGGCTTTTTAGGCTTTTTTCTAGTTCCATATGAGGTAAAGTACTATTTTTTCAAGTTCTTTGAAGTAGAACATTGGTGCTTTGGTGGGGATTGCATTAAATCTATAGATTGCCTTGGATAGTGAGGACATTTTCACAGTGTCGATTATTCCCAGCCATAAGCATGGTATGTTCTTCCATTTTTTGACACATTCTGCTATTTCTTTTCTCAGGGTTACATAGTTCTCTTTATAGGTATCTTTCACATCCTTTGTTCAAAGTATTCCCAGGTATTTTGTTTTCTTTGGCACTACTGGCAAAGGAATAGATGGAGGCTACTGATTTGTGGCTATTGATTTTGTATCCTGAGACACTGCTGTATTTCTTGATCACCTCTGAGAACTTTGTAGTTGAGTCCTTGGGGTTTTCCAGGTATAAGATCATGTCATCTGCAAAGAACAGAGAGTTTGACCTCCTCTGTTCCCATTTGATTACCTTTGATCTCCTTCTCTTGCCTGATTGCAATGGCTAGGGCTTCCCAGCACTATGTTGAATACCAGTGTTGACAGTGGGCATTCTTGTCTAGTTCCAGATCTGAATGGAAATGCTTTCAGTTTTACTCTGTTCAATATAATATTGGCTGTAGGTTTGCTAGTGTCACTTTTGCTGCACTCTGTTAATTATAAGTGAGTCACAAACCTTTCTAGATTCAAGGGAGGGGAATTAGAGACTAGGAATATGGCAAACTTATAAAAGAACATTACTAATGAAATATGACAGAACTACCAACCCTTGGACAATGCGATCTGTTCCAAGTGGGAAATCAGACTTGACAGTGAAACATGGAATCCATATCAAGGGATGTATGCATATTTAACTGACAAACAAAAATAGAGAAGTCATGAAAAACCACTTTTTAAGGTGCCCAACATTTTTATGAATATCACAATTATGGTGGTATGTCTGTTTAAATTCACATCTCCAGCATAATGAGGCATTCTCTGGATGATATGTGTAGAACTTAAAACAATGTTGTTGGAATATAAACATGAATGAATAAATTCTCTTATAGGCTGTCATGTTGGTATGTCCAGATATCAACTAAAATCTAGGAGAGACTCCAAGATTAGAGATTTAGTTGTGGGAAGCATTTCCACAGGTGGGTGTCATGAAACTGGCATGAGATGGCCAGTGTTCTTGTCTGGGCTTTTATTGATACAGAAATGTTTAAGTCAGGTTACCTGCATGAATGTGGTGCATGGTCATTTTCATCTGACTATGAGGATGCTCTCTGCTCTAGTTAATTTGCTTTTCCCTTTTCCATCCAGATTCACAATGATTCTCTAGGAGGCTACATTGTCATCTAGTGAGAGGGTGAACTCAGGTTCAAGTCCAGCTCCTGTATTTATTCAATCACCCTTTGAGGCCGAGAAGGGTGAGGCCCTTTGAGGCCATCATACCACTGCTGCTCTGCCAAGCAGGTTTGGGTAAAGAGCAAGCGCTATCTTGAATCCTGGCCCTGTGAGATGTTGCCTATGCGACCTTGGCCTAGTTATTTAATCTTTATGAGCCTGTATTCTCATCTGTAAAATTGAGAAAATAATACCTGGCAGAAATTATATGAGATTGTGAATATAAAATGTAGCACGGAGCTTGGTACATAGAAGTTA
Source organism: Perodicticus potto (assembly GCA_963574655.1). Lineage (NCBI taxonomy): Eukaryota > Metazoa > Chordata > Mammalia > Primates > Lorisidae > Perodicticus > Perodicticus potto. Next base: position 13,246 of record CAUYRH010169628.1, on the reverse strand, counting down.
ATTAATAAATGAAAGTGCAATTTTCTGGCACAGAATAATAGGGGGGGAACAGCACAAAATATTTGCTCTGAACATTTGGGCCACCTCAGCAGTGGTGTCTTGTCAAAGGTGAGTTAATTCGTGAATTGTGACGCTTCAACTATAGTGAAACAAAGAAATGTCCTAGATTTTACATTGAAATATTAGATTTCATGCCTGTGTATAGCTACTGCCCATGTGAAATATTATTAAGTGATTGTAAGAATGAGTGAGCATTTTGCTTCACTGGAGTTAATGCAGATTATGAGAAACACCTGATTTAATCTTTGGTTGTATACTTATTTTGCTTCCTCACAATTAAGTAGTGTTTTTATAAGACCTTCCTTTGGGTTTTATCTCATCTTAAGATCTATAATTCCTCATGATAAGTGTTATGTGCACAGAACATTAGATCGTGCTCACTTCTGATGCTGAAAAGGACTTAGGAAGCTCTTTTCCCGCATTGGACAATGAATGGTGTTGCTGTCTTCTTGCTGTATCTTAAGCCCCTTGATTATTCTAATGTGGAGTGCTTTTATTGTTATAAATTCATTTCCCAGACAGTTTTCATAAAATATCAGTTCTTAGATGATACATGTTCACAAAAAGTTAAATAATGCATTCTGTTACTAAGCAACCTCGAAATATTATTTTGAACTCTTTAGACCTTGTTTTCTTCATTTCAAAAAGTTTTGAAGTATTTGATGCTTAAAAAATTAGGCTATTATTATAAGACAGGAAAACAAAGTTATAAGCAATAACATTTTATAGCACTAAATAGACTCATAAAATAAATTGGAGGGTGACATATTGCCTTCTAATTATGGCTGAATAAGCCTCAAATGGAAATGAAACATGAGCTGGGGCTCATGTACTCTGGCTTGCTGGACCAGCCATTGCTTTATTCCCTTTTTTCGGCTTCCATGTTTCCCAGCTCCTTGAAACTGGATTCAGTGTAAGTTTCACTTATCTCTCAGACCAAGGTTGTTTCTGGCCAGATCTAGAGGTGACATGCTCCCTCCCATCTCTGTTTTATTTAGGCACAGAAATGGACATGTAACGTGAAGAAGATATAAAAAATTATAAGCTTATAAAAGTGATAAAAATAGCACACATCACAGTCAAGTCAAAGAAAATAATTTTATACTAGTTAACTACCCAACAACAATTTAATATATGTTTTACATTTTTTGAATGATTAGAGATGATAACGTGACGATACCCCTTTCTCTAGGTCCTGGTGACTTGATATTTCTTTTCATGGGGCTGATTGAAATGTGTGTTTTTTCCCCCTTTTATTATAAACAGTTTAGAAACCTTTCATATTTACAACTCACTATTGGAAATAAGATGTAAGTTTTTAGAATTATTGGTCAAGTCTTAAAATCCTCTATTCCAAAATGCTTCCTGTCCCTTTATCTTTGTGTCAGAATTTCAAGTGCTCTGGCTTATAGCTGATAAGAGTATTCCAAGAAGCCAACCATACATTTGGCAATGAACAACTTTTGTAGAGTGACCAAAACCACATGATTATCTCACTAAATTCTAATTAAACATATCCCTAACTTAACTTCCTCTTAACATTGTTACAAAATTACCCACAGCTGTGCTGAAGCCACTGGCTATAAGAGGAGGTACAATGAAGGGGAAGAGGCGTTAGGAAGAGATGTGGTCCCATCTGCAAAAACGTCTGTCTTTGGCAAATTTTACAAAACTACATGACAATGTGAACACCTTGCAAATCTCTACCAGGACCTTGAAAGAAAGTTATGCAAATGAGGGGTGCTGAAGCTGCAGCTTTATCAGTTTCCCAGTAAAATTACCTCTGTCCCCACCCTTCAGGTTTGTACAGGTGACTCCTGATCCCTGAAGTCTCCTGCAAGGTCAAGAACTATTCCCAGGAGCATGGAACAGAGCCTAGGGCCTGGGTACGGATTTTATTTTTGTCATTCCTGGGGTGTCACTCATGAACACAGATTCTCATACTTGGTTAATAAAATAATCATCAAATTGACACATAGATGTCTACTTTCTTCAGTCTTGTTGTGTTGTGTTTTTAATTTGTAAATCCTTCTGCGTCTGCATTATCATTTCGTTTGCTACAGGAGGCTCTGCCAACTTCTCAGGTTGGCCCTGGTTTCTTCTTAAGCCCAGGTGGCTAGGATATTTTGGGACTACCCAGGCTCAGTGGTTGCAAAACCTTTGGATGAGAATTTATTTTTGGTACTTCTTAAGCTGAGTGACTTGCAATTCTCCACACACAATCAAAGAATGTATTACTATTAATAGAGGTAAAAAATGTTATTAGAGTTAAAATAATTTTATTTTAATCATTTTATTTTGTAATATGCACCTTTGTCAACATTATATAAAAGCTAATATTCATTTGAACTTTTACTCTTGTGCATGCCTGAGAGGGAAACTGATGTTTAGAGAAGCTAAAATCATGAGATATACAATTTGGTACCCATTCTCTATAAACAGGTTTTCTTATGTAGAAAATAAAGTCAGAATTCTAACTCAGGTCTTACTGACTCCAGAGTTAGTATATATATATATATACACATGAAATTTCTTTTCTCAATGTACATCTTCTTTCTCTCATCCCGGGTTGCTTCAGAAGAATCACCTGATTTTTATCTATCTATCTATTTATCTATCCATCTAACACTCATCTCTCTGACTCTCCTTATTCATGGGAATTATACTATATAAGTTTGCTGCAAACACTGCATTAGTGAGTACTGAGGTTTTGGTCCTAGGGGAAGTGCAGGGTTAGGGTTCTACAAGCCTCTGGTCCCAGCAATTTCATTACTGATCAATACATAATCGTGTTTTATGTGCATTTATTTTTAAAGACATTTTATTTAGTATGTATTATTGATTAACTAATATTGCACTCACAGCCACCAGTGCCAGAACTCACACGTGAATGAAGCTTTTCCAATACCAACACTTTCTCCATAAGGCACATCACAGCCTTCCTGCTCTTTAGAACACTAGATAATACTTCAGTACTATGATTGTGGGCAATTTTAAACAGAAAAATCACCAATAAAAAGTGCAAAACTGGAAAAAAACACAAAAGGATGCTTGTTTATAGTATGAAAGTTGAAACAAAAAGGCAGTGTTGCTTTTTTAGCAGGGAACATATTCATCAAGTTGTCTGGATGTTTTCACCGCTCTGCACACATCCAGGAATGTAATGAAAGCACCTTAAGTGTTGACTTTGAGGTTGCAGATACATTTTAAGTAGATGAATTTCCAAATATGTAATCCATAAACAATGAGAATCAACTGTGTATGTGCACATCACACACACACACACCCAATTTCCATCAGTATCCGCTGCCCTCTTGACGCTTGGGAGACATGTGGGTGTTGGAGAGAGAGAGAGAGACTGTCTCTCCCCTGGTCATGGATACACAGGGTCTCACCCTCACTGTGGGCAAGGGAGTGGGTGGAAAGAGCAACTACTTCTATCATCTGTTTGGTGGTTGCACATCCATATCTTCTTACTCAGGGTACAGGTACAGAAATAATTTATGGAAAAGAGAGAAGTTTTTAAAGGAGCCTTTTCCATTAATTCCATATATAAACAGAACCACTCAATTAGGGAGTGAGCCTTCCATGAATGCAGGAATTTGGAATAATAACAGTAAATAGGAATAGTAAACTTTAATTAGTGGATTTTGATCTGGATGATCAAAAATTTCAGTTTACCATTTGTTGACATAGGATTAAGGAGTAGAAGAAGTTGTGTGGGACTTTGAAAGTATCTCGGTACTTCTCCATTGCTTCAGGGAAGGCGGAAAATCTGCTTCCCTTTCACCTTAGTCCTTTGGCTCTGTTTTTCTTGGGAGTCATAAAAAGACAATCTAATTCTTCCAAATAATAGGACAGCAGATATTCAAGGATGTCACCTATTCTCACTCTTCACTACTGAGAAACTTCTTCTTAACTAAAAGCTCCTTTACCATGTGCCGCTATTATGCCATTTCACAACCATCTTTCACATGCAGAGTTGGCTTTTTGCACTCAGGAGTGGGACTTTATGCGAGTTCCAGTTAGACTTGGTTCCAAACTCTCAACATCTTTCTGGTCTGAATACCTTTGCTTACCTCCACCAGCTACTTCTCCAGAAGTCATCGTTAATGTTTTGATAAAACATTTGTTAAGATACTGTTGCACACTTCTGGAGGCATGAATGCTGCTAGCCCATATGACAGCCTTCGTGCAACATTAGAAAAATATGTGTCTTTAATTATGACCAAAACAGAGATTATTTTCAAAAATAAAAATAGCAATGGCACACACAAAGTTCTGTGCACCAACATTTTGCACTTAATAAAAAATTCAATTATTTAAAATTTTGCTTGAGAAGGATCTCACCATGTTGGCCAGGCTGGTGTCAAACTCCTGAGCTTAAGCAATCCTCCTGCCTCAGACTACCAAGTATCTAGCACTACACACTCCAAGTTTAATTGCAGTAAATGAGTACTTTAAGTTACTTGAATTAAAATAATTTTAATAAAATATTTGCATAGCTTACTTTTTTGGGGACAGAAATCTTTATTACATTTTCAATGATTTTTATTATATTTACTTTCTAAAAAAATCATTAGCTTTTACCTTCTTTCTTATATTTTTACTTTAAGAATGTTCTAATAAGTTTTAACTTTTAGATATATGTTATGGGTTCCTCTGGCTTTTAATATTGGCAAAATGAAATGTATTCCATATGCCATAAAGTATTCAAAAATGTCATCCATAATTACTGTCAGACTATTGCAATATAAGAAATCATAATAGATATTTTGTAATTTATTTATAGTTTTTAAAGTATATTTTATATTTATCAGTAAATTTCAATGATTATTTTTATTTTTATTTAGGTTTAGTAATTTATGTTCATTGTAAATCTTCAAATTACAAATGCCACTTTATCCTAAGCATACAAAACAATAATATTCATTGCATATCATAACCATATATTTTAAAGATGAACATTTTATAACTGATATAAAAAAATTATTTATAACTTAAATTGTGAGTCATAGGTGGAACAGCTCAGTACAAACAATCTTCTTCTTCCTGTCTCCAGTATTTTCTATGCTGGAGAAATTCCTATCAATTATCAAGATATTTTGTGATTTTATATATAAAGATATATGCACATAATACAGATATATACATATATATACACAAATATAGATACATATATAGACACATATATACAGATATATACATATATACAGACATATACACATATATGTACAGATATAGAAACATATATACAGATATATACATATATACAGATATATACACAGATATATACAGATATAGACACATATATACAGATATATACATTTTATATACACAGATATATAGACTATATATATAGATATATACATATAAGTTATACATGTATATATATAGCAATTGATTAGTTTTTATTTAATTGTTTTAAATTCCTTTAATTGCTTAGGGTATCATATGCACATTGAATTTTAGCTCCTACATAATTTTATTCATAAATTAATTATATTGGAAATATTACAGGTTCATTGCACTATTTATGAAGCATTCTAGAAAAACAGTTGATCTGGAATTTCATCACACTTCTAACTTTTTTTATTCATAATTAAAAAATAAGGGAATGAATTGATATACCGAGAAAGCGAATGGATGAATTCAGATTATGGGCTACGCACCAGTTCCTGCAATAAGATAATGGCATAAATGGAATGGTGAGAGGGGCACGGAGGAGGCAAGGCTGCACTTGAAAAAAAGATCCCAGGTGATAAAACAATGATTATAATAAGTGAAATTTGTTTATTTTTCATAGCTTTAATGAGGCATAATTTATATATTATAAAATTTACTCACTGTAATTATACTATTTGATGATTTTTAATAATTTTTAGGATTGTACTGGCGTCATCACCACTAAATCTTAGCATATTTCCATCTCCCTGCAAGTTTTCTAGTGTTGTTTGCCAGGAATCCACGGCCCCCTAGTGCCCAGGCAGCCATTGATCTGCTTTCTGTTTTTACAGATAAGAAATCTTTTCTATCTTTGCTTCTTTTTGGACATTTCATATAAATAAAATTATACAGTATGTATTGTTTTCTTTTTGATAAATGGCATCTTTTATGTAGCACGAGTATCAGCAAATACTTTGCTGATGGGACAAATCATTACTAGACTTTGTGACCCACATGGTTTCCGTCACAGCTACTCATTTCTGCCATTATAACGCCCATTTTCATCAGAAAAGCATTCATTCACCATTAAGTATGATTTCCACTATAATTATTTCATAGATGGGCTTTACCAGATTGAGAAAATGTGCTTCTATTTATTTCTAGTTTCTGAAAGTTTTTTCATGCATGAGTTCTGGATTTTGCCAAATGCTTTATGTGACTATTAAAATTTTGTGTCTTTTCTCTTTTTAATATGTGTATAATATTGATTGATTGATTTTAAAGTCACACCAATATTGCATTGCTTTAATAAATTGAGGTATCTCATTCTAAATTTAATTTAGTAATATTTTGCTAGGGATTATTGGGTGTATGATTGTTTTTTTCCTTGTCATGTTTTTGTTTGACTTCAGCATAATGATAAGACAGGCCTCAAATATAGAGATGGAAAAAGTTCCATTTTACATTTTTTATAGAGTTCATGGAGGACTGGTATTTTTTTTTTAATTTGATAGAAAATGTCAGTGAAACTATGTGGTTCTCAGATTTTCTACAGATTGATTTTTAAATTCACTTTTTACTTGCTTAAGTATATTCATGTATTTCTTCTTGACTTGGTTTGGTAATTTTCCTGTTTTAAAGATATTGTTTTACCTAAATTTTCTAATTTTATTGAGGTAAACTTATTCATAGCATTCTCTCATAATCTTAATTTCAGGAGGTTTGGTAATGTTGTACCCTCTTTTATCGCTGATTTTAATATATAATATTTGTTATCTTTTCTTCTTGGTCTGCTTAGAGAAAGTTTATCAATTTTATTGATTTTCTAGAGAACTATTGGTAACTTTCATTAATTTTCTCCATTGTTCTGTTTTATGTTTCATTGATTTCAGCTCATATCTTTACTATTTCTGTTATTCTACTTGGTTTGGGTATGGTTTGCTTTTCTTTTTAGTTTCTTGAGAAGCGTAGGTTATTTATTTGAGCTATTTTTTATTTTCTAATATAGGAATTCAAAGCTATAAACTTCCCTGTAAGGCTACATTACCTGTGGCTTGTAAATTATGGAATCTTTTTATTTAAGTTCAATTCAAAATATTTTTTAATTATTTGTCTGATAACCTGATTTATTAATAAATTATTTAGAAGTGTGTTATTTAATTTCTAAACTGTTAGAGATTTATCAAATTCTTTTCTGCTCTTAATTTTTAATTTAATTTCACTGTGGTCAGAAAAGATACTTTTCAGTATGATTTCTGTGTGATTTTAATCTTTTCAAATGTATTCAAAGTTTTTGATTGATAATGTTTAAATCTTGTCAATCCTTGATGATTTTTCACACTAGGTATTCTGTCAATTATTGAGAATAAGGTGTTGATGTCTTCCCTTATTTTATTTATTTTTTACTCTTTCTATATTTTATTCCTTTTTACATCCCCCTGCTTACATTTGAGATCGTTTTCCTTTTAACATTTTTTTCTCAATTTTTATTAAATCATGGCTGTATAATTTATGGGGTACAGGTGATGATTTGATATACAATGTGGAATGCTTAAATGGAACTAATTAACATAACCATCACCTCTCTTCCTTCCTTTTTTCTTTCTTTTTTTTTTTTTTTTGGACAGAGTCTCATTATGTCGCCCTTAGTATAGTGCTGTGGCATCACGGCTCACAGCAAACTTCAGCTTTTGGGCTGAAGCAATTCTCTTGCCTCAGCCTCCCAAGCAGCTGGGACTACAGGCGCCCACCACAACACCTGGTTGTTTTTGTTGTTGCAGTTGTCATTGTTGTTTAGTGGGTCCTGGCCGGGTTCAAACCCACCAGCCCTGGTACATGTGGCCAGTGACCTAACCACTTAGCTATAGGTGCTGAGATTCTCTTACTTATTTTTGTGGTAAGACATTGATAATATACTCTTAGTTGTTTTGAAATGCAATCATTATTGTTGAACTCTGTATTTCTCCTTTCAGTTCTGTCCATTTTTGCTTCGTGTGCTGTAGGTATCTTTTAAAATGCATATGTTTTGAATTGTTATTCCTTACTAATAATTTGAATTTTTATCATTATCCAATAACCTTTCTTATCTTAAAAGTCTATCTTTTTAACAAAAATACACACTTTCATTTATGGCTGGATTTTCTATTTTTTTGTCATTGAATCTAAATTATGTCTTTTGCAGGTAACATATAGTTGGGCTTTAAACAAAAACTAATCTGACAAACTTTCCTTTTAAATGGATATTTTAGTGCATTTATACTTATTGTAATTTTTACTAAGGTTCGATTAACATCTACTATTTTAATATTTATTTTCCATTAATCTCATGTATTTTTTCCCTTGTTTTCCTTTAGTGTCTTGTTTATGTTAAATAGATACATTTTAGTGTATCATTTATTTATTTTTTTACTGTATTTTTTGGAATTCATTTTGTGGTTGTTCTGGGAATTACAATATGCATTTTAATTTAGCATAATTTACTTCAGGCTATTACTAACTTATAAAATATGCAAATTATATTTAATAATAGTTCTATTTCTCTTCCATTCTATGTGCTATTAGTCATATATATCATGTTTATGCTTTAACAATTGTCACAATGCAGTGTTGTTTTATGCATTCAACATTATGTCAATATTTGTCCTTTTTCTTGCATAGTTTCTTTCACTGTAATGGTAGTTTTAACTTTCTTTAAACTATATTTTAATTTTGAATGCTTAAACTATTACTGGAGTATTTAATTTTTTACTATTTTCTAAGTGTGTAACAAATATTGGCAATCTCTATTCCCATTTTTAATTTTAATTTTTTCCATTCCCCAAAGAATTCCAATTTAGCCATAGTGATTTTCTCTTATCTTTGAAAGAATTCATATGCTATTATATTTATGAAAACACCCAATCTGTACTGTCTTTCAGAAAGCTAAGATACTTTATTTAAATGAACTGTCATTTATTGTACACATTTTATTGCTATGTGCAGATGTTCCTTTACTTCTGATGGAACTATGCCTTGATAACCCCTTGTAAGATGAAAATATTGTTTAAAATGCATTTAATGAATCTAGCCTACTGAACATTATAGCTTAGCCTACTCTATTTTAAACTTGCTCAGAACACCTACTGTAGCCTTCAGTTAGATGAAATCATCTAACCCAAAGCCTATTTTACAATAAGATGTTGAATATCTCAAGTAGTCTATGAAAAACAAAATGGTTGAATGAGCATCCAAAGTACAGTTTCTACTGAATGATGTTATTTTATCACCATCTTAAATTTGAATAATCATAAGTTTGGAAACATCTGTAAGCTCTTCAAAATTATGTTTGCTTCTCTATTTGAGCATGTCACACCAATTTTCAGAGTCTTTCTGAAATCTCATATATTTCATAAATGTTTCTTTATTCAGACAGGGTCCCATGAATTTCTCTCTTTTCTGAACTTATAAGAAAGTACTTTTTATTTATCCAGTTGTTAATATGATACTTGATTTGTATTTTTATTGATCTGGTTATTAACATGCTACTTGATTTGTATTTTTTTCTTTTATGTTCATTTTTTTCAATGTAATCATTGCCATACCCGTCATCTGCACTGTCATTACCATTAACACACAGGAAACTTTTCCCAGTGTTTTGCATGTATTACACCCCTATTACATCATGTTTGTTCAGGGGGGTTGAGTGATATTTAAATATTTAACAACTGTATATATCATGGGCACTGACCCAGACGAATGGATGCCAGCCAAAAAAAGCTGCTATATACATGATGATTGGCACGGGTGGAATAACCACTGGGGGCTATTACTAATATTACTTTAATTTGTAGACATGTTTCTTAAAAAAAATCCAGAGCATTTAGTCTGTGTTTGATGGAAAACCCTGAAAATAAAAACATAAATGAGTAAACCATGCTTATCATTCTCACGGACAGCATAGTTGTTAGGACATATATAAGACCTGCCATCCTCATTTTTCTCTTATTTCTGGAACTTACTATAACGAAGTCTGAATAATAGATAGTAAAAAATATCTGTGATTGCTGGTGGTAATGGTGATGACGGCATTGTTAGGAGTAGGAAGGTCCTTACACAGCCAGTTTCCATCTTAATAAGCATCTTAAGAAGTGTTTTTAAAATACAGCTATGACCCTGCTACCTTATGTAAATCTATAAAAATAAATAAAAGAGAAAGTAAAGAGGCAGAAGTAATGGTGTGACTTGTTTAAGTGGTGAATCTCTGATGAATTAGCAAAGCAAATGAAAATGAAAATTGGAAGAGCATGAAACCCTGTTTTTCCAAATGGATTCTATTTAACTCCTACATTATTAGATAGAAACGCCTGCTGGGAAATAGCATTACTTCTTCAGGCACTATTCATATTTTTAAAGATAATGAAACTGTGTCAAATATTTATGTAAACCCTTTAGCTCATCTTTGAAATATTACCGTAAATAATCGTTAAATGTTATTAGTAGGTATCTTTATTCTGATCCAAAAAGAAGTGCTTTAAGTATTAATTAGGTGTTCAGAACCTGGTTAAACTAAATTATAAATCCATTCCAAATTAAAATCCAAAGATACAAAAAATATTGCAGAAGGATAATCACTGTTGTGGAAATAAGACAGCAAGATGCTTCCCAGGGTAGGGGCTTCAACAGAATGGGGGAATTTTCTGGCGCATCTTCCTTTGTTTTTTAGTTCAATAGCATTTTAATTTTTTATCGTGGAGACTCTAATGTGTTAGCCTTAATGTTCGTTGTTGTAACCACGGGTCTCATTTTATATTTTTAGCCTCTCCCATCTGTAACACCTGCTGTTCAGGACAGCAGATCTGGTGTCTTAGCTTCAATTTATGTGATTGTGTCATTAGAGAGCATTCTACATTTTAGACAGAGTTTCTGCTTTTCTTTTGCTTTTGGAAAAGAAAGGTTCTGTGCCAGTTCTGAGGAGGAGAGAATATGGGATTTGGAGTCAGAAGACCCTAATCCAAATCCTTGCTTTTTTATTCGTTAGCTCTTGGGCAAAACTTTCTCTTGAACTTTAGTTTCTTCAACGGCTGAGGGGGCACAGCCAGTCCAGTCTGCATCCTGGTTTATGAAGATGGAGTGACATGAAATGTAACGGCATGAAATGTAAAGCTAGGTAAAGGCATACCTTTATTTAAATAGCATTATTTATTATGTTGTTAAGTGAAATGATTGCATGTTATTCAATTACCTATCATCTCATCTAATTTTATATCTCCCTAAAGTAGGCATCATCAGTAGGCATAAACAGAAGCTCAGCGAGATTAACAGAATTGCACAAGTATGGCAGCAGAGCTGAGACTTTACACCACATTTTCAATCCCAAATCAGTCTCCTGCTCTACACATCTATAGTTCTTACCATCATGAGACAGTCAAGTGGAGGGGCGAGGTCTGGCAAGGTCAGGAAGCAGAGGCCGTGCCTGTCGGGTTTAAAGAAGCCTGAGCTTGTGCTTTGCTTTATGGTAACTTAATTTATGAAAGTCACAGAGTATGGAAAAAATGTCCATGAAAGCTTGTTAATATGTTTGTACTCAGATGACTTTCTAAGGGGACATCCCCAGTGGCAGTTTAGAGGCTGTTTTCGGTAATTATGTGCCTCTGTAACCACGCCTGCCACATCCTGCTTCTTCCCACAGACCACACCACCAGGAGGCAGTGACACGTGAATTCGTTTCATTTTTGAGCTCTGGTTTATCACTTCCCTTGCTGAGTGGAGAAGATATTTTGTCCGATCATAGGTATTGTTTTCTCAGAACTGAATATGAGATGATGAGTAAATAGGAAAAGGTGGTTGGATTAGTTTTCTACTGTTACTGTCACAGATTATCACACACTTAGTGGCTTAAAACAATGAAGAGTCAGTATCCTGAAGTTCTGGACGCAGTCTTACGAGTCTAAGGCTGTGGTGTTAGCAGGGCTGCTCCTCTGGCAGCTCCAGGGAGGGATCAGCTACCGTGGCTTTTTCGCATTCCAGAGACCACTGGCCTCCTGGGCACACCACTGCTTCCTTCATCTTCAAAGCCAGCAGCACTGCGTCTTCAGAGCTTGCTCTTTCCCTCTGCTTCTTCCTCATCTTTCCTTCTCTGCCTTTGACTTTCTTGTATCCATTTATAAGAATCTCTATGATTATAAGCCCTGGACCCACCTGGAAAATCCACAATAATCTCCTAATTTCAACACCTTACTCAGAGCTGCAAAGTTCCTTTTTCCATATAAGTTAACATATTCAAAGGTCCTGATTATTAGGATGTGAACTTTTCTGAGGGGAGGACATTATTTAGCCCTCCATAACACGGCCCTTTGCTGCCTGACATTTCAATCACGATGGACTGCGTATCTGGCCGTGGTCCCATAGGATATAATACTGCATTTTTACTGTTCCTTTTATATGTTTAGATAGAAAAATACTTTTCATTGTGTTACAGATGCCCACAGGTTTGTCGTATAGGAGCAATGTCGCCTGCATTGAGCCCAGGCAGGCTGCACCATGCGGGTTGGTGCAGACATGCTCTGTGGTGTTTGCACAGTGACATACTCTCCTCATGACTCATTAATCTGAATGTATCTCTACCATGAAGTGACACAGGACTGTAGCTGGTATTTTTATTTTTAAATTGATTTCTTTTAATTTGTGTATAGAATTTATATCTCCACCACATAACAATGCCAAATGTCATAATGGTTAATTATATTCTTTTTATTCTACTAGTGGAAAGAAGACAGGGATCAGGCCTCTGCCCACTGGCTCACAGTTTTCTTTTTTTTTTTTTTTATTATTTTTTATTGAGTCATAGCTGTGTACAATAATTCAGTCATGGAGTACAGTGTGCGGGCTTCACATACAATTGGAGATATTTTCATCAACCTGATTGATATAACATTCATGATATTTTCTCATTTACTATGTGAAAACAATTTTGATCCATATTTAGAAGTTTTCTCCTGACCCTTCAAATATGCACCACAAGTGTGATCTCACCCTTTATCCT
>CAUYRH010169625.1:0-14228 GCA_963574655.1 Perodicticus potto | reverse complement strand
AATGGGATCACTTGTTCTTTTCTTATTAATAAGTTTGAGTTCTCTGTGGATTCTGGTTATTAGACCTTTGTCAGAAATATAACCTGCAAAAATCCTCTCCCATTCTGAGGGCTGTCTATTTGCTTTACTTACTGTGTTCTTAGCAGTGCAGAAGCTTTTTAGTTTGATCAGATCCCAGTAATGTATTTTTTATGTTGCTTCAGTTGCCTGGGGGGTCCTCATAAAGTATTCTCCCCAGCCAATTTTTTTCAAGTGTTCCCCTGCACTGTCTCCAAAGATTTTTATAGTTTCATGTCTTAAGTTTAAGTTCTTTAACCAGTGAGAGTCAATTTTCATTAGAGGAGAAAGGTGTGAGTCCAGTTTCAATCTTCTACAAGTTGCCAGCCAATTCACCCATTTGTTAAATAGGGAATCTTCCCCCAATTTATATTTTTGATAGGCTTATCAAAGATCAAATGACGGGCAGCGCCTGTGGCTCCCATATACCGAAGGTGGCGGGTTCAAACCCAGCCCTGGCCAAAAACTGCAAAAAAAAAAAAAAAAAAAAAAGATCAAATGATAATAAGTGTCTGTGTTCATCTGTTGGTTTTCAATTCTTTACCTCTCTATTTTTGTGCCAGTACCATGCTGGTTCCACCCCATGATTATTTTTCACCGTTTGGCTAGTTGGGCAAGTAAGGTGAAACTGAATTGGGGGCTCCTGGAGTTGTGGTTAATCAGCCCTTTGCCAAGGATGTGGGACTGGTGACTGGAGCTCTTCCCCCTACAGCTTTGAAAAAGACCTGTAAAGTATTACAGTCTGAGGCGCTGGAGTCCTGCTTGGTATGGTATAGTTAGGTGGCTCTGTCTTGTATTTAGCTGGTCTTTGTCCAATACTAGTAGAATCAGTGACTCTGGTTTGAAGTCTCAGCTGTGCAGAAATACAAGCAACTCAGACACCCTACCCCTCACGGGCAGCAACTGGAAGAGGAAAATCAACCCTTCCCGTTACCACACAACCAGGGTACCGCTGCAGAGGGTCCTTGGGTTACTGGCCCAGGTTAGGAGTTCCAAACCAATTGGCCCAATCAGTAGAAAGTCTGAAATGTGAGAGTTCGAAAGGTCTTCAGCAACTAGATAGCAAGTTGCTCAAATATGGCTCACTCCGGTGCTCTGTGGAGTCAGATAGGCCCACCTAGTAGCAGAGTTGGATCAGGGCACAAGTGTTTCTTTCCCCATCTTCCAACTCTTTCACCCCCAGTCACTGGTAACCCCACCGGGCTGTGGTCCTGCTCCCTCCAAAAAGCAGATGTACCAGGGCTTTGTGCCTGCCACAGTCAACAGAAAGTCAATGCCCCCTCGGCTGGGCCACCACCCTGTGCCACCAGGTGGCTGGGGGAGCTGAGGCCTGCCTGCCTTGGGTACTCAATGGCAACTGTGGAGTGTTCCACCTGAGCCAGTCCGAACCTGAGGATAACAAGTCAGTAAATGATTTTCTCCCTCAGCCACTGCACCTTTGCCCCAGCCTCTCTGAAGCACTGGTATTCCTATAGTGCAAGGTCTGGCTTCCTCAGGCAATCCTCAGAGTTGGGGAAGTGTCGCTCCCAGATTAGACTCAGAGGGATTGCTCTACTGTTGCTGAATCTTCGTGGGAGATGTCCCTGTGCAGCTCCCAGGCAGCTCACATAGCCAGGGAGGTGGCTATAGTGGCAGCTGTGGGAGCTGGGGGTGCGACTCTAGCAGAAGAGAAGGACACGTGGTACGCAGTTCTAGCAGTGTGGGGTGCTGATGGCTGGGCGGGAGGAGGTGCGTGGCCAGCGGCTCTGGCAGGGCAGGGTGCGGGGCGTGAGGCTCTGACAGGGTGGACCACGGGCTCTTAGTTCTGGCTGGGCAGCGCATGTGGCTTGCCAGCCTCCTCCTGCAGCTGGTTTGCCCTTGTGTGGCACCAAGCCCAACAGCTTCCACATCTTTGTCTGTCTGCTCTACTGCCAGGCTCACTGTTACAGTGCAGCTTTTCTACCATGGCCGTTGCAGTGCCTAGTTCTGGCAATGAACTGCAGACATTCCAGTCTCTGTAGGGGTTAGGCTTCTGGACCACCAGGCGATGGGGGGAAGGATGGACTAGAAGTTCAAAATGGCAGGGAAAACGTTAGTTCAACTTTCATGCCTGGCAAGAGAGTGCTCAGGGTCACAGCAGGGTCCCTCTGGAGAAGCAGTCTCCACTTCCTGCAACTTTCTCCAATGGGGTGATACAAGAGGTCCTCAGGTCACCACTCACCTGTAGAAAGCCTACAGCAAACAAAAAAGAAAAAAACCCAACTCTCTTGGGAGAGGGGACAGACACTTTTCCTTTGGGATGAGTTTTATACCTGAAATTTGCTTTCTTGGGGTTGCAGCTTGCTCAGTAGAGGAGACGTGCAGTTATCACTCTTTTCTCTCAGCTCGGTTCCCGGTCTTCAGCTTTATTGGGTACTTTCTGGTCATTATCCTTCCCTGTGGATGGGAGCTTCTGTTGAAAGCTGACTCCAGTTAACCATCTTGCTCCTTCCCCTCGAGATACTTTCTTTTAAAAATAAATAAATAAATTTAAAAAATGGGAAAAACAGTAAATTTTATGTATATTGTACCACAATAGAAAAGGCTAAAAAAATCCCCCAACTCTGCTCCTATACAGCTTTGTTCCCTATTTGTGTTAATTTTAATACATTGTATGCCAATCATATAGATTTATAATTATTTTTATGTTTATCTTTTAAATCATGTAGGAAATAAAAAGTGGAAATACTAACCAGAAGTATGTAATATATCATTTTACGTTCAGCCATTTATTTTGTCTTTTCCTGGAGGTCTTTATTTCTTCATACAACTTTGAGTTACGGTCTAGTATCTCTTCATTTCAATGTAAAGAACTCCTTTTTCTCCTAGGGGAGAGCTAATGGTAACAGACTACTGCAGATTTTGTTTATGAGGTTAGATAGCTAAGTTTGTGAACTCTTCCTAGAAAAAGTGCTATATACCTCATTGCTGAATATTGCTATGGTCACTGTTTAAATACTCCCCTTGGGAGGCTATGCACCAACCCAGTGTCTAGTCCACCCTCTTATGTGGTCAGACAATTAAGTTCACATACTTATCCTAGAAAAAGTTCTTTGGAGGGTAGAGTAGGTGCTGCCATTGGTGTATAAGCTTCCCAGGGAAATTATTTCAAAGTTAACCAATAGTGATATTCACCAATGGAGAATGTAGCACTTTTTCTAGGGTAAGTTCATCACTTACTTGTCTGACCTTGTTTATAGGTATGTCTTAATTTCACCTTCATTTTGAATGAAGTTTTCAGTTTTGTTGGATATTGAATTCTTGGTTGAAAGATCCTTCTGGCCTGCATGATTTCTAATAGGAAATGGCTGTTGATCTGTTTTATGTTGTCCTACTTGAAGTTTCTGAAGCTTCTTGGATTTGCAGATTCTGGTCATCAAATTTGGGAAGTTTCCAGCCATTATTTCATTAAATATGCTTTCTAACTCATCTCTTTCTTTCTTCCTTCTAGAACCTCCATATTGTGTCCCAGAAGACCCTTAAGCTCTGTTCACTTTTTTTTCCTGCTGTTCAGACAGAAATTTCAGTTCTATCTTCATGTTAACAAATTTCTTTCTTCTGCTTGCTTAGATAGGCTTTTTAATTCTAGTGAATTTTTCTTTTCAGCTATTATATTTTTAGCTACACAATTTCTAGTTGTGTTCTTTAAAATTTTTACCTCTTAATTGATATTCTTTTTCTATATAATTTTCCTTGACTCCTTTTGTTCTTTGTGTTTTCCTTTAGCTTATTGCATATATTAAAGACAGTTATTTTAAAATATGATGTTTGGGCTTCTTCAAGGACAGTTTTTGTCAATCAAACTTGTTTCTTTGAGTAGGACATATCTTTTTTTTTTGTATGTTCTTAAAGCTTTTTTTTTTTTTTTTTATTAAGTCATAAACACATAGATCATCTTAAAACTTTTTTGTTGTACATTGGGTATTTGAATATGGGAAGCTCTGGAAATCAGATTCTTCCTTTTTTCCAAGATTTGCTATTTTTATTTTGATTGATTCAGGCCATAGTTGTTTATTTGTTTAGTAACTTTTCTAAACTGTTTTTTCAACAAGGCTGTATTCCTTGTTGTGTGTGGTCACTGAGATCTCTGTTCTTTTAAATTGTGTTTAGCTAATGTTTTTACAGAAATTTCCCTGAATGCCAGGGACTTAGTTTAAATAAAGCAAACAAACACTCAAAATAAAACTAACCAATTAGAAAGAAAGAAGAAGCAAACAAACAGAAACCCAAACACTTTCCCTGTCTGCAAACTGACTCTGTCCTGGGGAACTCCTTCAGCTGTCAGTCAGGCTTTCACCCCAGGGTGATCATCTCAGATCTTTCCTGAGCATGCTGCTTGACCTGGGTCTGGTTCTGGCTTTCTAAATTCTGCATTCATGGGGCTTTTAAATGCCCTAATTTTCCAAATAATCTCCTGTAGCTTTAGGTGGTCTCAGGCATCTGAGAGTTGTTGGTTCACCTTCCAGCATTTTTAAGCAATACCTTCTCATTTCTAGCCTTAGTTCTGAGTTAGGTGAAAGAGAGAAGTACCTTGCGTCAGCCCTCTGGGAGCCCCAAACAGGTTAGAGCAGAAATACACAATACTTTGTGAATAAGGTCTGCTCTGTTTCCTCTGGAACTTGGGACCAGGGTTCTACACTGGGAGTGCAGGGTGCCACTGAGCCATAAAGGATGTGGAGGGGCAAGTGAAAATGCCACAGAGTTTTCCTACTGTTTTCAAGTTGCCTTTTGCTTGATTCAGTATTAAAGCCTGGACTGTTTTTCAGAGTTCTTATAGTTTCTGCTTGTTTTTGATGTTTCTGTGGTAAGAGTAGAGCTGCCTCCACCATTTCCTCTCCATTAATGAATCTTGCCTGGATCAGTATGGTGGTGGCTCTAAAATGGTGATTTTTGTATTTCTAAAATTTCTTCTACATTTATTAGTTAGCATTCTTCTGTTAAGAAAGACCCTTATTTTCTATCTATGCTATTGATTTTGTTAGTATGAATATGGATTCAAATATTTGATTAGCTTATTTTAAAAAATAATTTATTAACATATAATTTATAATTTATAAAAATATTTATTAACACATAATTTATTAACAATAAAATTCAGGCTTATGACTTTGTCAAATGCAACAATTCCTAACCATATCAAGATACAGACCATGTCCAGCTCCTTGGAAAGTTCTCTCATGCCTCTTTGCAAAGCCTTTTAAAAATTTTTTATTTGAAATAATTATGGATTTAGAGGAAGTTATAACGATGGTAGAGAGAAGACCCATTTACCTTTCATCAGGTTTCCCTGTACATAATTGTCATA
Organism: Perodicticus potto; assembly: GCA_963574655.1. NCBI lineage: Eukaryota > Metazoa > Chordata > Mammalia > Primates > Lorisidae > Perodicticus > Perodicticus potto. The sequence goes on along the minus strand of CAUYRH010169625.1, from coordinate 8,848 downwards.
TAATATCAAATCCACAAAATTGACATTGGTACAATGAATATGTACAGGTATGTCATTTTGTCACTTATGTGACTACTGGAGCCAGGACTTGAAGCTCCCTGTGACGCCTTCCTAACACTGTCCTGGCTGGGACGGGGAGGGGTGCCTGCCTGCTCATGATCTCTGCCCAGCTGTGAGGAAGGCCTCACCACTGCCAAGCAGTGCACAGAGATCTGCCTCTGGCTTACTCTTTTCTGGCACCACCAGCGGGGAAGGTAGGTCAGGGCATATCAATACAGATGGTGCAGGTGAAAGTCAGCTTCCCAGCAGGCTTTTGCTGGTAGAGGTGGGACTGTAGTTATTTTTGTGGTGTTAGGCTAGAGTAGGATAGTTACTACCTAAAAGGCTTCATGATCACTGAGGCAGAGGTTCCCACTATGAAAAGAACCAAAGACCCAAGACAACGAGAGGCACAGCAGACCCGAATCTCCCTCTGCACACTCACCACAAGGCAGCACCTTCCAGGGAGTGGCAGCTGCACCAGTCACTAAGTCCCTGTACCTCAGATCCCGGGTCACTCTGCACTGGTCACTGCAGTGCTGGCCTGGCTGGCACTTGGGAAATCTCAGTCCCACTTGGTCAGCCGGCTCCATACGAGTGTCTCCAATAGGGGAAGCTCGAGGGAACCTACCTGCTCCCTTTCCTTTCCTGTTCTGAGGAAGATCACCCAGTAATGCTTCTGTACTCGGGCAGCCTGCAGCACAGCTGACGGGATGGTAATTTCTCTGAGACCTGTGGGACTGACTTCATTACACACCCATCCCTGAAGATAAAGCCCCAACCAAACCCTGCCCCTCTTTGAAACTCCTGAGTTTCCTTAACCTTCTGAGTTAATAACTGCAACCTCTACAAGAGGAGCCCTATCCTATTTTAATCTCTCTCTTAACATAAAGAAGCAATTCACAAGACAGAGAAAAATCAGGCCAATAAACATATGAAAAATATTCAACCTTCACTTGAAACCAAAGAAACAAAAATTAATAATATGAGACACCAATTTCTGCCTGTCAGATCAACAAGATAAAAAAAGACAGTAATACCCAGTGTTAGCCACAGGCACTCTCACACACCGTTGACAGGAATGTAGACTCGTATTACTCTTCTATGGAGCAAAGTCTGATGACATGTGTCACAAATCTCTAAAATTTAGGTCTTAAAAAATGAGATACTGCAAGAATAGATTTACTTACTCCTATTCCCTCTGCAAATACAGCTAAAACCCCTGGATATTATATACACAAAAGAGATGTAAGAGGATTCTGAAAAGTGGAGAGAAGGAAGTCTTGCTAGGGGCCTTGGGACAGGGCAGTGAGCCCCCTAAGTTTCCTTCTTGCTTCATGTATTTCAGACTGGGTGCTGGAGGGGACACCAATGGAAACACCAAAAAAGCTACACACACACACCCAAAAGCCTTCATGATCTAAATGAGTAATTGCATATAAAATAAATATTGTTGCTACAGTTGTTGTTATGTATGTTTAACAAACACCTGTTGAGCAACTACTAAGCGTCCTCAGTTCTATGAATAGGATAAACATGATCCCTATCTTCAGAAATTCAAAATCTACCCAAATAGGATGAGCAGATAAGGAGGCTGACAGGGGGTGTGTGCAGGCTCCAGCCCTGGGTAGTCTTTAGTCTGACTGGATTTAAACTGAAGTCTTACAGCACTGAGGGGCTACGAGGAGGATTTGGGTCTAAAAGAAAACTGGCATCATCTGTAATGAAAGCTACTTTTGAGAAAACCCATTTCCCTTGTGAAGAACATGTGCACAGGCCCAGTGACGTAAGCACAGAGCACACTGCAGTGTGCCTGCACCACACACAGTCAGTGGCCATGCTGCGCCAACACCTGTGCTCCACTCTGTCAGAGCCTTACGCCCCACACTCTGCCCTGCCAGAGCTGCCGGCCACGCACCTCCTCCCGCCCAGCCATCAGCACCCCACCCTGCTAGAACCGTGTACCACGTGCCCTTCCCTTCTGCTGGAGTCGCAACCCTGGCTCCCAGAGCTGCCACTATAGCCACCTCCCTGGCTATGTGAGTCACCTGAGAGCTGCACAGGGACACCTCCCATTGTGTCATTAATTGTCATTAACTGTCCTCATATCAAAATTGAGTACATGAAATTCATGCTTCTCCATTCTTGTGATGCTTTACTAAGAATAATGTGTTCCACTTCCATCCAGGTTAATACAAAGGCTGCAAAATTAATCTTAATAATATATTTTACTTTGTCCAAAATTTTGTCATTTTGATACATAATCATTATAAATAATTAGTAATACACATGACCACAAAAAACTCTGTACAGATTATTTATATCAATTTCTTTGTGATAGCCAAAATCTAGAAACAGACAAACTAGCCCTCAGTAGATAAATGGTTAAACTATGCTATGTATCATGAGATACTCCTCAGAAATAAAAAGAAATAAACTCTTGATACATTCAACTTGGATAGATCTCAAGGTGTTGTTCTGGGGCAGAAAAAAAAATACACATCCAAAATGGTCACATATTGTATGATTCTATTTATATAACACCATCAAAATTGCAAATTTATGGAGGTAGAAAACGTATGGCTGGTTGCTAGAGGTTAGGGATGTGGGTGTAATGGGTGCTGGTATAGATTTAAAAGGCTACCATGAAGACAGTCTTTGTGAACGCAGGTTCTATATCTTGATTATGCTGGTGGTTACATGAATATACACATATGATAAAATGGCATACAGCAATATGACACATTGCACTCATGCAAAATTCCTGGTGTTGATATTATACTGTAATTGCCTAACATGTAACTGTGGTGGGGTAAAAAACATACGTTCACAAATAATTTCTTCTTTGAATTATTACAGACTCACAGTAAGTTCTAAAGACGGTCTAGAGAAGTAATGTGGACCCTTCGTCTCTATAATATTTTCTTTCTTTCATTGGTAGTAATGGTGTGTGCATCGAACATTGTGGAATGTTCATTCTGTGTCAGGTGGGGTTGGCTGTGCCTAACAAGTGTTAGTTCTTTATATACTCACTATAGCCCGTGCACACAGACACTCACGAGATAGTAGCTGCACTTGATTGATGAGAAATTGAAGCATGAAGGGGTTAAGGAATTTGCCCCCTTCATTGGCAGAAAAAAGGGTTTGAGCTCAGAAGATGCACTCCAGAACTCAACAGAAGACACGCTCCAGACCTCCTCAGAAGACGCACTCCAGACCTCACAACGTTTTTTTGTCTTTCTCTCCTCTACACCACAAGGTTCTCATCACCACAGCCTTGCCTGTAATGCTTGGTACAGAGTGAGTACTTAATAAACATTTTTGAAAGATTGATAAAAACATTAAGGGAAAAATTAAGAGGCCTGGATTTTCTGTCTTCCACTCTGCCCCTGATGAGCTGTGGACTTGAGTTCCTTAGAAACAGAGCCTGGGACAAGGATTTGGGGTGCTTGCCTGCCACATGCTATCACTCTCACTCTGTGGGCTGTTTGTTCGTTAGAAGCCAATGTGGCCAAACCACACTTTGACTTTATCAAAGGAAATATTTTATTCCAGTGACTACTGACTCAACAAATGTCATTGATCACCTACTATGTACTAGGCACAGTAAGATAGAAATCAACTTGATCACCTACTATGCGCCAGGCACAGTAAGATTGAAATCAACTTGATCACCTACTATGCGCCAGGCACAGTAAGATCGAAATCAACTTAATGGATTGCTAAGAAAGACTAACTTCAATTCCCAGCGATGGCGGTGGGAAAAGAAAGTGATGTAGGCTTTCTGAAAGTCAGCTTGCTGGGATTTGAAAAATTTTAAACATGCATGCTTTTAGGGGTCGAATTTTGTCCCTCCCTGAAATCCATATGTTGAATTCCTAACCAGCAGTCCCTCAGAATGTGACTATATTTGGGTGATAGGGACTTCAGAGATATTAAGTTAATATTATTAAGGTAATGAGTGTGGGCCCTAATCTGATGTCCCTATGGATTCTCAGACTGGTATCCTTATAAGAACAAAAAATATTCTACATAGTCACAGAGTGCATCACATCATGTGAAGAAATGAGGAGACGGCCAACTCCCAGCCAGGAGAAAGTTTCTGAAAGGAAACCAGTGCTGCCAAGACCTTGATCTTGGACTTCTGGCCTCCTGAAATACAAGGGAAAAAAACATTTCTCATTTAAGCTGCCCTGTCTGTGGTAGTTTTTTCTGCAACCCAAACAAACTAACACAGGTCCCTTTCACTGTTATTTCCATATCTGACGGTCAGTGCCACAGAACTGCTCCTATTTACACAGAAGATCCACTTACCAGGATCCTCATAGGAATGTTATCATCAGAGTCACAAAACATCACAAATGTTAATCAATAAAGGAATCAATAGATGAATGATAGTCCATTCCATTTTGCAAAACCCTATGGGGAATTAAGTAAGTGCTGATAGGTGTTCTGATATGAAAGGAGAGCCAAGATTTGCTTTTCTTATCAACATAACAGATGAAATAGGTTGAATGACAAAAAGTAAATTAAATACCACACATTGGACATGACACGGTCATATTTATGAATGAAAATTCAGTATGTGTAGAGTACCACATAAACAAATAGTAAAAGGTTCAAGTTTGGGATTTTTATAATGGGAATGGGCATCAAAGTTGACTTGTAGCTTTTATTCTCCTCTTTTATTCTCCTCTTTTATGCTCCTTTATTTTTTGAACCAGTGTATGTTCATGCATTATATCTGAAATTTGAAATGGTTATATCATGATACTGATGGAAGAAACTGTGAGACAATATAAAAGAGGTCATCTTGGGCCCACAAGTGGCCTTTCTAAAGGAGTAACATTTCATCTGAGGCCAGAAGGGAGGCTTAGAGTTAAGGCTGAGAAGACAGGTTTGAGGCTAGTAGGGGAGGCAGGAGTTAGAGGGCACAGTTGTGGGGGGGATGGTTAGGGTAACTAGAGTGACTGAGGGTGAGAAGGCTTAATAAAAAGAGGAAAGAATTTATGCCCTTAGAAAAATGCCAGGAGGTGGACCCCAGGGAGTCTTGTGAGCTCTGTTAAGAAGTTTTTGTTTTCAAGGTCAGTAAGAAGTCATAGAGAGTAGGATGCAGATTTATATTTCAGAAAGACTGTTCTGCCTTCAGTTTGGAAGGGAAAGTGAGCCAGATGACTTAGTAGTACCTAAGGAGAGGAATGATGGTGGCAGGAACAACGCAGTGACAGTGAGTGTGGTAGACTAATGCTGCAACCCATGACGCCCAGGTCCTAATATCTGAAACCTGTGAATGTGTTAGGTTACATTACAAAGTAGATTTAAGATTATAAGTAGAACTACTGCTGCTAATACCTGAAAATAGGGAGATTCTTTAGGTAGGCTTAGTATAATCACAATGGTTCTCCAAAACTCACTTTACAACAAAGACATTTGCACAAGAATGTTTATTGCAGCCTAATTCATAATTGCCAAGTCATGGAAGCAGCCCATGTGCCCATCAACCCATGAATGGATTAACAAATTGTGGTATATGTACACCATGGAATATTATGCAGCCATAAAAAAGATGAATACTTTACCTCTTTTATGTTTACATGGATGGAGCTAGAACATATTCTTCTTAGTAAAGTATCTCAGGAATGAAAAAAAATACCCAATGTACTCAATACTATTTTGAAACCAATATATAATCACCTACACTTTCATACAAAAGATAAAACACAGTTATAGCCCAGAAAGAAGGAGAGAAGAGGAGGGCGAGGGGAAGAGATGGGGGGTGGACAGGTGAAGGGGGTAATTGGTGAGAATTTACCTACTGTCCATATTGTAAGGGTACATGCCAAATATGTTAAGAGTATAAATGTCTAAGCACCACAATTAAATAAATGAGATGAATGCTCTGTTAACCAGTTTGATGTAAACATTACAAATTCTATATAAAACCAGCACATTGTACCCCATAAATGGAGTAATGTATACAGTTATGATATGATTTAAAAAAAAGTGGAAGAGCAAGGCAGGGGAGTCAGAGGGAAATAAGAAAAATAGAACACTGAGAGAGAGACGCGATATTGCTGTATTTTTAAATATGGAGTGAGAGTCTAAGAGCCAAGGAGTACAGGTGACATCTAGAAGCTGGAAGAGGTGAGGACATGAGTCCTCCACCAGAGACTCCAGAAAGGGTCACAGCCCTGCCAATGCCTTGATTTTCACCCAGTGAAAGTGTTTCCTACTTCTGACCTCCAAAACTGTAAGGTAATCAATTTATCTAAGCTACTATGTCATCATTTGTTATAGTTAAAGCAAAGGGGACTAATACAATGGGGACTCAGAGATATGTCAGATGCAATGGACATCTGGGGAGCAGAATCGGTAGGAATTGGTGATGATCAAAGGTGCAGAATGAAGGAGAAGGGGAATAAAAGTGAATGCCCAGAATTGGCTTCAGCAATTCAGTGCAATGTGGTGCATAGACGAGGGCTGATATCTGTAGAAAAGAAACAGCAAAAGCAGGTGGGGAGTCGTGAGTTGAGTTTTGGAGATACTGAGTGAGAAGGGCCCCTTTGGAGATTTGGAAGCACAGATCTGGAGCTTAGGAGAGAGGTCCGGGCTCTGTCTTCATGTCTGGGATCATTAATATAAGGAAAAAATAAACTCCTAGCAAAGAATAAGACCTCGGTGGAATAGTAGCTTTTGATTTTACCATTTAACACATTTTTCTGCAGTTTTTCTGAATACTTAATATGTTGATGCTAATCTTAAAAAACCATGATTTTCTTCTCACTACTATTTTAGTATCATATTGCCACACTGGACAGTGTAAAACTCATCAGAATTCAAATATGTTTTCTCCTCAAAACATGCCTTTTGTCAGTCCCAAATGTTGGATAGTGGAAAAAATAAGGTGGGTGAGGTTGAAGCTAGGATGAGGAGCTGAGTTGGACCAGAAAGTCCTTATAATGTCGAAGGTCTTCTGAGTGTGAACTCAGTGAATGAATATGCTAATTCCGAGTCTGGGCACAAATTCCAGCCACAATCAGGGTAGCATCAGAAAGCTTAGATGAGAAGGAACCTACAGATAGGTGAGATCCAAACATCCTGATCAGAAGGAAAAGTCTAAGAGATTCACATATTAGAGAAGGATGAATAAGAAATCAAGGGGGCTGCAGCTATCGAGAAGGCTGGTGTAGTTGGATTAGGGCTCAGGTTAGGAGAAAAGGGCTGAGGTCACAAAGCAAGTGGTTAGTGAGTGTCCTTGCGATAGCAATTGGGACTAATTACAAGAAAAATCCTTTTGTTGACCAGACATCCTTGGGAACAGTTTTTCTGGTGACCCAGAGTGGAATACGGTGACTGTCTTATGTGTCTTGTCATGGAGACACTGCAATCAAAGCATCCAAGGATGTGAATCCATGTCATTGACACACATTTGACACATAATAAGGTTTTTTTTAGAAAATGACTTTAATTTTAGATGATATTATGAACCCATCCCAAGATTTTTATATATTTTCTCTGAATCCCTAGTATGTAATCCATGTTATATTTTCCCTAAAAGCAGCATAGCTAAAAGCTATTGAGGCTTTTGTTCTTGATTCCAAGGCAAATCCATATCTGAGCAATGACATCTCTTGAGGGGGTGGTGTGGTTGGTGCCATCCCCTCTGCAATCATTCTGAAACAGCCGTCTTTCTCCTACAAATGATGGCTGGTCATTAACCCTAGACTGCCTGCACACAGGGAGGGACTTCTGAAGTGCTTAAATATCCATTATTATATTTACTGAGTTCATCAAAATAAATCTATTTTAGTCTGTTTTGCATTGCTGTAAAGTAAATGCCTGAGGCTGGGTAGTTTGTAAAGAAAAGAGATGTATTTGCCTCATGGTTCTGCAAGATATACAAGAAAGAATAGCACTCATCTGCTTCTGGGGTGAGCTCAGAAAGCTTCCACTCTGCAGCAGACAGAGGGCGGAGCAAGGAGGTATGCGGGGGCCAGGTTCTTTTACACACCTGCTCGTGCGTGAACTAACAGAGCAAGAATTCACTCATTACTTCACGGAGGGCTCTAAGACATTCACAAAGGACCTCCACATGGCCAAAATACCTCCCACCAGGTGAAGGGGACAAACATTCAAACTACATCAAGATCTGAGGCAAAGAAGAGAAAAATACCTTTTAAAGAGTGTCAAGGTGTAAAGGCTTACCCTCAAGAGTAATGGTGCAAGAAAGGCACCATTTTTTTTCTTTTTTTTTAGTTCTGTGGGCTTATTCTTTCTACTACATCTCCAGCTGTCTGAAAGTCTAGAAACCTTGAGAGTCTAGTAATTACATTAACTCTTTACTTCACCTGTAGGCCTTGAATGCATACCCCTAGTTAACTGTCAGAGCCAAAAAGTAGAGGTTAACTGTATTAGAGCAACACTGTTGGAGGTGCTGAGGGGGGATTTGAACCAAAAGGATCTAATGGGTTGACTCCAGCTCTGTCCACCTCACTCCTGCCTCACTTCATCTTCAACATGTCCCCACTTGCCAACTCTTCCTGTTGTGCAGTAAAAGCTCCAGGGCATATCTACACTATTATCTTTTATTATTGTTATTGTAAAATATTCACAGCATAAAATTCACCATTCTAGCCATTTTTTTTAATTTTTATTAAATCATAATTGCGTACATTGGTGCAATCATGGGGCACAATGTGCTGACTTTATATACAATCTGAAATATTTTCATTGAACCATTTAACATAGCCTTCATGGCCTTTTAATCACTATATGAAGACATTTATATTCTACATTTAGTAATTTTCAC
>CAUYRH010169624.1:0-11251 GCA_963574655.1 Perodicticus potto | reverse complement strand
GGGAAAGACCGGGAGAGGAACAGAGAGAGCTTCTCTCTCCCCACTTGAATTCTCTCCCTCTACCAGGAGCTTTAGTGTTTTCTGTATTCTTTTCTGTAAATAAATTCTGTCTTACCACTGGGGGTGGGGGAGGGAATAATGTAATAAATAACAATAAAATTAAAAAAAATAGTACTAATCAAAAAAAAAAATCCTTGTTAATTGTTAGTTAACATAATAATATACTAATACCTAAGACTTTTTTTGGAAGCTTTGATAAGCTTCTAGGGTTGTAATTTACTTCTGGGGGGTACAAGCAGTATTTTGTTCTCTTATCAGCTTTACTGAGATCAGACACTCATAATCATCCATATCACCTCGACCAGGATTTATCTGCTGTATCCAAAACAGTGTGGCTTCTCCTTCTCCTAGGTTCTCACATCTTTTACTACTTGTGCATCTGGGAGCCCATAAAACTGTGATTTTCAACTGGTGTGCCATGAGAGCTTAGGTATGCCATGAAAATTTTTAAAGATCATAAATTATTTCAAAAGAAGTTGTTCAAAGTACAGTAAGTATATTCTTTTCTTTACACTTTTTTGGGGATCAACATTATTTAAGTATGCTGAGGAAGTTTAACTATAGGTTCAAGTGTGCGGTGAGATAAAAAAGGTTGAAAAACACCGCTGTAAGCCATATACTAGGAAAGTGGCCATTTTCCTGAGCGGACTCTGTAAGCATCATTTCTGCAGGTGAAATATGGCTCTTATTCCTTAACAGTGAGCTTAGTTACCAAATTAAACAAGATTTGTGGCATACTCATGGTTATAATATGATACGTGCGTCACTATGAAAGTTTTGAGACAGACTGTGTTATGGTCTTTTATTTCACTTCCAAGAAACACAGTCAACAATGTCTTTTCTGACTTACCCTTGCAACTTTCAACTTGCTCAGCTTATCGGTGTTGCTGGGAGGGCATCATTTGTTTACATCTGCACAGATTTTATGTTTCTTGATTTTTATGTCTTTCAAAACTTTTGTAATGAGCTACATGTATCTTGCAGTTTGGGTTTGATATCATTCATGCTAGGGGGAATACAAATAAACATTGTTAAAATGTTCTCCCCCCACCCCCCCCCCACACACACACAGACATTTGCCTCATATAGGCAAATAGAGATTTTGTAAAAAAAGCATTGGACATTTAGTAAGCTATAGGTCAATAAGTTCATTTGTGCAGTTGGGACATCTGATGTGCAAAAGCTTTTAAAACCATATACTGGATGATTCACAGTATCTTCAATGGGTTTAAGAGAGCATTTTGTTTCTTATTTCAACTTGCAAACTGATATGTTCTGTTTATTTAACTAGCTTCCCAATGAACATAGTTCATGCTGTTCTTTATCATTTGTGCTTGCTTTTGGATCTAAAGCAATATGACTTACAGACACTCAAAGTTCTTGTATTTCTGTTAAACTTTTGTAATACCTGCATAAAATACTTTTCTGAAAATTCAAAATTTTCAAGTCTACTTTGGTTATAGTAACTTCATCATCCTGCTGACAGTATCCCTAGGTCTGATGGTATGTGTTGTGTGAATTAGTTACCACAAGCTCTGATAAACAAAGGCTTCTTTTGTACTATGTTGATATAAAGTACTGCAAGTTCATACCACACTTCTTACTCCCCAACAAATTATTCTAAATATTCATAAAAATCCTGAAAAGTTTCCATATTTCCTCTGGAGCTTTTGAATATAAATATTACATTTTCGTGCATAGTATCAATGGTATCTTCTTATAAAAATTGTCCACATAGCTCTATAGCATCTTTATATGTTCTTGTGGATTCAGATTTTGCATTATTGCTTTACTACCAGGAAAATTCAGCACTGTACCCAGGGTGACAGATGGAGACTCTGTCTCAAAAAACCCCCAATCTCCTCCAAGCATAGAAGCATATTTGTTCCTGGCATTAAAACAGTGCCAAAGCATGCTGACCATAGCCTATAGTTGCAATCTTCACGTATTCATATATTACCCCCAAATCATCCCACACCTATGATCCCAGCACTCTGGGAGGCCAAGATAGGTGGATTGCTTGAGCTCAGGAGTTGGAGACCAGCCTGAGCAAGAGCAAAACCCCTGCTCTACTAAAAATAGAAAAACTAGCTGGGCGTTGTGGCTGGCATCTGCAGTTCCAGCTACTTGAGAGGCTGGGGGATCTGAGCCCAAGAGATTGAGGTTGCTGTGAGCTGTCATGATGCCACAGCACTGTACCCAGGGTGACAGATGGAGACTCTGTCTCAAAAAAACCCCCAATCTCCTCCAAGCATAAAAGCATATTTGTTAATTGACTCTTCAATTTGTACAACTTGATCACTCTATCAGGATTTACCTTTCCCCCTTTTTCTACTTGTATTTCTCAAGTGTAAAGTTTTGAGACTTTTGTAAAATATTGAGACCTTTGACATTTTTCTGGAACCTACAGACAGCCAAGTGAGACATCCCATTTATTCTTTAGCAGTGCCAAAGACCAGTCATTGATAGGTTGATCATTATGAGGATGACTTCTTTTTGGTACAGCATTGGAGAGGAGTGTACTTCTAATTCCTGCCCCATTATTTCACTGCCTGACATGCATTATTTAAACTTCACTAAATCTGGGATTGCAAACTAATACAGCCCCTTTGAAAAGAAGTATGGAGAATCCCCAAAGAAGTCAAAATAGACCTTCCATTTGATCCTATAATCCCATTACTAGGCATCTACCCAGAAGAAAAAATTCATTTTATCATAAAGACATTTGCGTTAGATTGTTTATCACAGCTCAATTTACAATCACCAATATGTGGAAACAACCCAAGTGCCTATGAACCCATGATGAATTAATAAACTGTAATACATGTATATCATGGAATATTATTCAACCATAAAAACAGAGACTTTAACATCTTTTGTATTAACCTGGATAGAGTTTAAGAACATTTTCCTTAGTATCACAAGAATAGAAAAGGAAGTATCCAATGTACTAATACTAATATGAACCCAGAAGATGAACTGATGAATGAATAGTATTCCACGGTACACATATACTACAGCTTGTTAATCCATTCCTGGGTTGGTGGGCATTTAGGTTGTTTTCACATCCTGGTGATTGTAAAGTGAGGTGCAGAGGGCAATCTAGTGCAAATGTCCTTATGATAAAACGTTTTTTTTTTCTTCTGGGTAGATACCTAGTAATGGGATTGCAGGATCAAATGGGAGTTCTAATTTGAGTTCTTAGGGGATTCTCCATACTTCCTTCCAAAAAGATGATATTCGTTTGCAGTCCCACATTATTTTTTTCTTATTGTTATTATCATTGCCAGTCCTTTTATCTTTAATCATCACAAAATGGCTTGCCCTGCTTGGGCACTAAATAAACTGAAGTGTGTATAAATTGGGTGAAGATATTTTGAGCAAGGGCTTCCACATTTGAACCTACAATTAAACTATATCAGGATATCATGATGGATTATTTTCCTTATTTCCCTGAGTTGCTGACCTGAAACACTAATTTTTGTAATCTTACCCATGGCCTTGAGAATCTCTGACAGTGAAAAATACAGAATCCCCCTTGTGCATAGCTCCACCTGTGATTGAGCTTTGCTTTATATAGTCTGTGTATAAAAATAGTGGGTTTTGGGGCAGCACCTGTGGCTCAGGGAGTAGGGCGCCGGCCCCATATGCCAGAGGTGGTGGGTTCAAACCCAGCCTCAGCCAAAAACTGCAAAAAAAAAAAAAAAAAAGTGGGTTTTTTCCAAACATGAAATTATCATATTGAATACCTTTTATCAAAATATTCATGCCCCTTCTCTCCCTCTTCCACTCCAATGTTGTTTCAACACCTGTGTCCTCTTTCCTCATATTGAGAAACCCTGCCCTATTTATTCTGTCCCCAGTCCCATTTCAAAGCATTTTTTTCTTTGATGTTTCTGTTTCACCAGTCACTCTGCTCCAAGTTCCAAAACTGTAGAATCTGGAAAGCCCCATTTGGGGCACTCAGCCAATGCTGATCATGCAGATGATTCTTCAGACTTTGAACTGTTTATTTTGCTTCTTTTAATTCAAGGGTTGCATAAGAATCACTTAGGGAATTTGTGGAAGGGAAGTTTCCTGTACCTTATCCCTTTGCCCAGAGATTCTCAAGTACCCCATGTGATTTGAGTGGTCCCTAGATTTGCAGCTAGTACCTCCAAGGATTGGAAAATGAGCAATTCACATTAATTGAGTTATTCCTCAGACATTTAGCTGACTAGTCTGTTTTTCTCTCACACACATATTTTAAACCAGCTAAAAGTTCTATATGTAATATTCTCCATTTCGCACAGTGGGATAATGAGGCTGAAAGAGATTAAAGAAATTGTCTATTATTATATATTTATTTGAGTGATAAATCTGGTATTCAAATATGTCTTTCAGGAATTCTTTGCTTTTTCAAATCCATGATTTTTTTGCTTCAATCCAGCCCCAGTAAGGTTTTGGTAGGGAAGATTCTTGGAACTAAGAAATATCAGTAAAAGTTAGTTGTTTACAATGACTTTTATTCACTCATCATTGCTGAATATTCTATGTGGCAGGGACTTGTGTAAGCTCTGGGGACATGGGGTGAATAAGACAGACTCTATTTACACGATGATTATCTTTTAGAACAGTCAAACATTACACTGATATTTACATGTTGATAACAGTGTAATAATTACAGTGTATTTAGTAATTATCAGTGTAATTTTATCTGCCAGAAATCAAAAGCTAAGTATAAAATGCAGACCTATAGAATTCATGATAATTTACTTTCCACAGGCCCCACAGTGGGAGACCGTGTGGCAAGTGTAAAGAGCACTGGACTGAGAGTCCTGCAGCTTTCCGATTTATATTGACAGCTCTGCCACCAACGAGCTGTGGGGGCTCTCACAACTTTCCTATTCTTTGCAAGTCTCAATTTCCACATTAGGCTATTGTCTCTATTTCTTCCAGCTTTCCAAGGTTCTTACAGAGGAACAACTCTGCCATAGTGCCCTTGGTGACCTTGGACATATTCACATAGGTCATGCAGGCAAAGGCTTGAACTGTAGCTAATCTGAGTCTTGGAAGAATATGTTTTAATCCTCTGGAACACCAGAAGCTTGTGAAAAGTTATTTTGAAAAGCCCACTTATCTCCCCATTTCCCCTGATAAACTATCAGGAAATAAGCTATCAACACCCACCAAGTTCTGATAAGAAATATGCTGCTTTCTTCCTGGCCCCCTCAAGGTGTGGTTGAAACCATAAAACCATTTAGCTGCAGTGTAAAATTTGTTCCTCAGCAATGGGTTTCACACCGCTTGCATCCCTGTCACCATCTATGTCAGTTATACACTGAATCTGAAAGTATCTCATTGTCTTTTTGCTGACTGAATTGGTCAGGCATTGGCCTCACGTTGCCTTGTGCTTGACAGTTTCTTCCTGCTCTAGTATTCTCTGAGCCTGTGATGAACTAGTATGTTCGTCAAAGGGGCTCTTAGGAACTGCAGCCAAGACCAGACCTTAGTCCAGGGATTCTCAAACTACAGCCCGCGGGCCACATGCGTTGGTGTGAATTGTATTTGTTCCCGTTTTGTTTCTTACTTCAAAATAAGATATGTGCAGTGTGCATAGGAATTTGTTCATAGTTTTTTTTTTTTTTAAACTATAGTCTGGCCCTCCGACGGTCTGAGGGACAGCGAATTGGCCCCCTGTTTAAAAAGTTTGAGGACGCCTGCCAGTTAGTCCCTGGTATATGTCTTTGCGAGTAAACACTGTGTATAGCCTGTACCCTTGAGAACACATACCAGTTAATGGAATTAGAGAGGGAGAACCTGTAGAAAGAAGAAGCAATGGTGGAATAGTCAGGTTAGGATCAGAAAGCTTAAGGGCAAATTGAGAAATGCCTACAGAAACAGCTCCTTAAGGAGAAGCCTGAACTGAGCAGTGAGAACTGGGAGAGTAACTTACCCATAGCAGACCTGTCAATCTGGCCAAGGATATTCACAGGATAGACCCAGGGATGGCTGGTTCATGCTTCTGGGATACATCAACTCCAAGAGGAGAATGTGACAGTAAGACTCTTCCCTGTACCCCAGAGCCGACCAAACAACAGTTGGACTGGCAAGAATAAAAGATGTTTGAAGAAGTGTTAGAGAATTTCCCTTAATAGTTTTCCTCTTTATTTTTTACTTATTTATTTTTTGAGACAGAGTCTCATTCTGTCACCCTGGGTAGACTGCAGTGGCATCATAGCTCACAGCAACCTCAAACTCCTGGGCTCAAGATCCTTCTTGCCTTAGTCACCCAAGTAGCTGAGACTATAGGCACTCACCACAACATGGGGCTATTTTTTCTATTTTTAATAGAGATGGGATCTCACTCCTGCTCAAGCTGGTCTCGAACTCCTGAGCTTAAGCGATCCACCTGCCTCTGCCTCCCAGAGAGCTAGGGTTACAGGCGTGAGCCACTGCACCTGGCCATAGTTCTCCTTTTTAGAATATCTAAGAAAAGAAGGACCATTGCATCTAAAGAAATAGTAATAATTATGTTCTTCTTCACTTTCGGTTTATACATTATGTCATGAATATTCATTGAGCAATTAATTTTCCAGACATCTTGCTTGGCACTGGAGATACAAAGGCCAGTGAATAAAATCTCCTTTAGAAGCTCAAGCTTGTAGGAAATGCTCAAAAACAAATACTTTGGTCAGAACGTGGTAACTGTCCTAACCTCTGGATGCCTGACTTAAAGGACCTTGGAAGTGTTTGTTTTCAGTTAACTGAGTCTATCTATGTATGAAAACAGCAATATCAGAGACAGACTTATCTTTCTGGAAGAAAATTGAGATAGCTAGAGACAGTTATCTCTTTTCCCACGTGAGTCTAAGAATCTAACACTCTCTGAGTCTGATATTACTGTTTTCCATGTGGATTAGGGCAGTGTTTTTCAAACTTTTTTATGTCACGGCACACTTGAACCTATAGTTAAACTTTCATAGCACACTTAAATTATGTTGATCAAGAAAAAAAAAAGAGTCAAAAAAGAGAATATACTTACTTGCTTTGAAGTTCTTTTGAAAATAATTAGTGATCTTTAACAATTTTCACAGCACACCTAAGATCCTCTCACAGCACCCTTGTTAAAAATTACTGGATTAAAAATAGCCAGGTGTTGTGGCGGGCGCCTATAGTCTCAGCTACTCAGGAGGCTGAGGGAGGAGAAAGCCCAGGAGTTGGAGGTTGCTGTGAGCTATGATGCCACAGTTCTCTCTCAAGGGTGACAAAGTGAGACTCTGTCTCAAAAAAAAAAAAAAAGAAAAGATAAAGAAAATAACTGAGTTAAAGTATGTACTGCTGAGTCTGAGAAAATATTTCCAGAAAATAATATACTCTGTAATACCTCCTCTATCTTTCCCTGAGTATATGTGAAGTTACTTTTTAATACAAAAGCATTCAAATTAAATAAAAACCTTTGTGTTCTCAAGAACAGGGTTTTTTCTTACCTAGTGTGACAATCTTAATCTTTTACTTGAAAAATTTAGTTCATTGATATTTAATATCATTATAGTTGGGTTTATAAGTAACAGTATCATTTTCTTCTATATATACTATCTGCTTTATATTCCTTTTATTCTCTCCTTCCTTGCTTTCTTTTGGGTTAGACAAATATAAGTTTTGTCTAACTTAAGTTTATACATTTTTCTTCTATTAATTTGTTAATATGTACCATTCTTTAAGAGCTTACCTCCTCATGCATTTTTGATTTACTATAGTCTTATAAATGATTACTTTCATAATACTGCTAGAATCTTAGAAAACTGTAACTCCCTTTACCCACTTCTATCTTTTTCATTATTGTTAGTAAATGTCTTAGTTCTATTTACGTTGTAAATTCCTAAAGTCATTAAAATCCTTTTACCCACATATTGACATTTTCCCAGTAGTTTTCATTTCATCCTGCATTACCATGTTTTCAATTAGGAGTGTTTTTATTCTTTTATTAAAAATAATAAAGGATATGAAATTACAACTAGATATGAGAAGTAAGTTCTAGTGTTGGATGACCACAGTTAACAATAATAGTATATAATTTCAAATAGCTAGAAGGATAGTGCATGTTCCCCACACAAAGAAATGATACATGTTTGAGACGATGGATATTGTAGGGGGCCCCTCTGAAGGTTCAATAAAAAGTCACTGACAAATTTGTATTAACCTGGATGGAGGTGAAACACATTATTCTTAGTGAAGCATCACAGGAGTGGAGAAGTATGAATCCTATGTATTCAACTTGTATATGAGGACAATTAATGACACGGTGGGGCATGGGGGAAAGGGACAGCAGACAGAGAAGGAGGGAGGGGTGAAGGAAAGGAAAAGAAAAAAAAAAGAAAAGAAAATAGTGACTAATTCTCACATAAATTAGATTTAATTTGACCAAAGTACATTACTTAAACATTAATTTTTAATTCAACTTGTTAATATGTTGCTTAGGATATTGCATACTCATTTACAAGTGAAATACACTTGTAATTTCCCTTTATAATAATATATTTTTTCCAATTTTAATATCAGGTATCTTCAGATGAAGTAGAATAATTTTGAAGTATTTCTTCTCTTTGTATTTTCTATAAGATTTGGCATGATCTGTTTTTTTAAATTATCTTTTATTTTTATTTATAAATATTAGTTGTTTTTTTTTGAGACCTTGGGGAAAAAAATAAGACGTTAACTGATGACTCCATACTGAACCTCAGAGTCAAAGCATTCTATAACAGACACACTCTTACTTGACGATGTGAATGTTACTTTTTTTACACTATTATTATTATTATTTTCAATATTTCATTGCAGCACTCATCTGATTTCTTTTCTGAATGTATTTATCTTCGTTCGTTCTTTACGAGGTTTTTGTTTCTAGTCCTTATCTTAAGCATTGTTATTGTTATTAAATTTTAAGCCTTTTTAATTTTGTGAAGGCAAAAAGTGGAAACCAAATAAACACATGTGTATGTAAAATAAAAAAGAAATCACTGACAAGTTGTAGACTAATTGGAGAAAAGGCATACAAGTGAAGACATACATGAGAGCCTTCAGAATAAAGATGTAAAGATAGAGGAGAAATTCTCCATTTTTATGCTTAGGTTTAACAAAGTATGGACAGCTACGCAGAAATATGATTGGACAAAAGTTATGATCTAATGCTAATAGACAAGAGTGGGGGAGCCCCCAAAGGCCTATCTTTTGGGCTCCCCCACTCCGGAGTTTCTCTGAGCATGCGTTCCTTCCTTCTGGGGCTGCAGCAGGGCACTCTCTGGAATGGGGTGTTCTGATGTACAGTCAAACAAAGTAGGACAGATAACTTTTTATGCACAGTTTTTACACAGAATATTTTTAGGTTTTATGGCTAACTTTTGAGAAAAGGGGCTATGGTTTCTATGACCTACGTATTGCTAACCTCGGGATAGAATGGGACTGAGAAAGCCAGAGAAAAGGCTTTTGCTTCTGAGGAATTGTATTGTGAGTCCCAACATTATACTAATTACTCTTACCTGATCACTATATATTATACATATCAAAATCATGAATACGTACAATTCTTATTTGCCATCAAAAAAATTAAGTTAAAAAAATTACTTTTCTTATATTTTACTTTTTCTTATATTTTGTGATGATCCTTCCTGGTGTTGAATTTTCTCAGGTTTTGTTTCTCTAAAACCATATTTTTTTCACCATTGCATTTTACTTAATTTTCTTTAGCTTTATTGAGGTTTAATTTACACTTAACTACATGTATTTAAAGAGCTTATACGTGAGAAGCACTACCATAATCTAAACAGTGGCCGTGACCATCACTCCCCACTTTCTTAGTGCGCTCTTCTCTCCCTCTCCTACCCCTTCCATTCACACCACCATTCCTCAGCAAATACTAATCTGATTTCTGGAATCATACAGTGTACGCTCTTTTCTAACTGATTTCTGTCAGCATAATGTTTTTGAGATTCAACATTATTAGTACATCAAAAGTTTCTTGTTATTTCCAAGTTGTATTTCATGGTATAGATGTTCTATGGTTTTTTATGCATTCACCTGTTGAGGGACATTATTTTCTGTTTATAGATATTACCAAAAAGCTGCTATGAACATTCACGTATAAGTCTTTGTGTAATATATGCTTTCATTTATCTTGGGTAAATAGAAGTAGAATAGCTGGTTCATATGGTAGGGGTATGCTGACATTTTTAAAAAATTGCCAACCTTTTCCAAAGTGGCTGTATCTTTTACATTCCCACTGGCAGAGTATAAGAGTTTCAGTTGCAGCACATCCTCACAAATGCTTGATGTGGTCAGGTTTTGGGGATTCC
This sequence comes from Perodicticus potto, assembly GCA_963574655.1. NCBI lineage: Eukaryota > Metazoa > Chordata > Mammalia > Primates > Lorisidae > Perodicticus > Perodicticus potto. Next base: position 860 of record CAUYRH010169624.1, on the reverse strand, counting down.
AGAGGGCATGTACTGGTATATTATTGTGGTCTTTATTTCTGTTCTCCTAATGACCAATGATAATTTTTTTTTTGAGACAGAGTCTCACTATGTTGCTCTGGGTAGAGTGCCATGGTGTCATTGCTCACAGCAACCTTACCTCAGCCTCCCAAGTACATAGGACTACAGGCACCTGCCACAATGCCCAACTGTTTTTTAGAGATGTGGTCTGGCTCTTGCTCAGGCTGGTCTCCAACTCGTGAACTCAGGTGATCTGCCCTCCTCAGCCTCCCAGAGTGCTGGGATTACAGGCATAAGTCACCACGCTGGCAGACTAATGATAATTTAACATCTTTCCAAGTGCTTATTTCCCATTCATGTATTTTCATTGCTTAAGCATTTATTCAAATCTTTTGCTCATTTTGTGTTATATACATTTTTATTGTTTAATTGCAAGAGATCTTTATGTATTCTAGAAAATGAACTTTGTCAAATATGTTTGGCAATATTTTCTCTCAGTCCATGACTTGTCTTTTCACTTTCATGAAGGCAAAAGTTTTTAATTTTATAAAATCCAATATATTTATTTTTTCATAGTTTGTGCTTTTTATGTCATATTTCTCTTTTTAAAAAAGAGAAATCTGGGCTCGGCGCCTGTGGCTCAACGAGCTAAGGCGCCAGCCACGTACACCTGAGCTGGTGGGTTCGAATCCAGCCCGGGCCCGCCAAACAACAATGATGGCTGCAACCAAAAAATGGCCGGGCATTGTGGCGGGTGCCTGTGGTCCCAGCTACTTGGGAGGCAGAGGCAGGAGACTCGCTTGAGCCCAGGAATTGGAGGTTGCTGTGAGCTGTGATGCTACAGCACTCTATTCAGGGTG
>CAUYRH010169623.1:0-13006 GCA_963574655.1 Perodicticus potto | reverse complement strand
ATAAATTAGCTTCATAGTGGGGCTGAGTACATTGGATACTTTTTCTTCCATTCTTGAGATACTTTGCTAAGAAGAATATGTTCCAGCTCCATCCATGTAAACTTGAAAGATGTAAAGTCTCCATCTTTCTTTCTAAAGGGCATTTTTGCTGCTGTACAAACGTTAACATTTAGGGTTAGAAGAGACTCTGGCTGCTTCTGATAGGATGGAGACTGATTGTGTTCTTCGATGACAAGCTTAGTGTAAATACAACCCAGTCTCAGGTTTGACTGCTGCCGATGCTCCATTTCTTTTCTCTGAGACACCTCACTGGAGACCTTACCTTACATTATTCAACTTGAGAATTTATTATTTTATTAAATGAGAAGAGAATGGTTTTTAAACTGTCACTTCTACTGAGATTGATTATAAGACTGGGAATGTCGGGTTTCACACTGATGGATCTTTAACCATGAAAGGACTTCTTTCTCCTGCCATATATGGGTAAGATTCTGAAGTGTAAACCACAGACAAACCTCCTTGGGAAGTATGAAACCATCGCTGGGACAGATGTGAACACTGAGAAAGCTGTAAGTGTTGAATAATTCATTCAATCAAGAAAAGCTTATTCAGCAACTACTTATTCAAAATTGTTTGGGTACTGAGAACATGATGATGAGTAAGATAAATCAGGTCCTTCCACTCATGGAACTTACATTTTTCTCGCCTTTGTGCAGAGAGACAGACAATAAACAAGTACAATTTTATAGATTGATAAACTTTATGGGAGTGAATTGACAGGGAATTTTAATACCACTGACAGTGATGTATAATGGGTAGAGATCAGAACATCAGGCTCACCTACTCTTGACTTTGCTAAGAGCTATGTGAGCTTAGGAACTCAGATTAAATAGTTTGGATGAACATTTTATTTTTTATCTGTGAAATAACAGACCTTGTAACAAGATCTAAGAATATATCCCTTTCTCCTTCTCCTATCATGTGAGTCTAATCTTGAACAAATTAATTTAATATGAATTAAATTGTTATCTCTTAGAACAAAAGTTTGCACAATTTAAACATCTTCAGAGTTTTAATTATGATTATGAAAATAATTATCATTTGCCCTTTCGTCTGCATTCCTTCTCTGTTTTGCATTGTTTTAATATAGAGTAAACCATTCTTCCTAAAACTTTCGAAGATTATCTGTGAGGTAATAGTAGACATAGAATGAAATCTTATCCAGTATACTGAAATTAGCCAGGGCCTTTAGAAAGTCATTGAAAGAGGGTTCTTTAAAATAAGGGTTAATTCCTGTCTCAGTAATGTCTGTAAATACATAAATGATCATATTTAAGGTTGGTTTGAAAAGTCCTCATTTCATTGTTTTATATTTTATATATAATATAATGCTCCATAGGTGAGATGTTAATATGCCAAAATTATATCTCAAATATAACTGAGTGCTGTATGTCTATATAGTAATATATCACGTTTTGAAAGCTTCTATTCCTCTGGGGAAGACTCTTTACCTTTTATTTGATCTATTGGTGAGATTTAGCATTTTAACATCAATAAAATACTTTTTTTGTTTCAGATTAACGTGAGGTACAAGTGATTAGGTTACATTGTTTGCTTTTGTTAGGTAAAGTCCCTGTTGTAGTTGTGCCCCTTACCCACTCACTGTGCCATGTACCCTTACATCTTGCCTGTTGGGTGAGAGCACACCGATTTCCCTCTAACGATAAAATACTTTTAACGATAATAGCAATGAAATAATGTTATTTTAAAAAACCGCCATAAATTTAGTTTTAGCCAAGTACTATAACAGTACTGAGAAACTTACTCACATTATCTCTTTATTATTGAATGTTGCTAGCATATTAGTTTTAGAGATTTTGGCATAGTTAGTAACTTGACTAAGGCATCAGAGCTAGAAAGGAGGGTAGCCAATCTCCCGGGCATAACTAATTCACTGCACTATGTCTCTCTGATGAGCAGAATTAAACTTCCTCAAGCACTGTTTTATTAAGCAAATATTTAAGATTCCTACATTTGTATTTAGAAATGAGATGTTTCATTTCAATAAGATTTTTAATTTAAAATAGTTTTAGAGTTTAGTTGTAAGTGGAAAAGTTGCAAAAATCATACAGAGAATTCCCACATACCCTATATTCACTTTCCCCTACCGTTAACACCTTTAGTATGATTCATTTGTTACAGGCAATGAACCAATATAAATCAGGTGAATATAAACATAAATCAATATTATCAGGTGAAATCCATACTTATTTAGTTTCAATGTCTTTTTTTTTTTCTTTTCTAAGATCCCATTCAAGTACCATATTACATTAGTCATCATGTCTATTTAGACCAATGGTTCTCAATCTGTGGATCGTGACCCCTTTGTAACAATGAAAATACATTGTGTCATTAGGAAGGTTGAGAATCACTGATTTAGACTCTTTTGGGCTGGGACAATTTTGCTGGTATTCCTTGATTTTGTTTGCCTTGACAAAGGAATGCTGGCCATCAGGTATTTTGTAGAATATCCCTTCATTAAGTTTGTTTGACTTTTTCTTTTCATAATTTAACTGGGCCTATGGGTTTGTGGGAGGAATATCATAAAAGAAAAGTAACTTCCTTATCACATCACATATTTTTAATTATCAATGTATAATGGAGTACAAATACATTTGGTTACTTGGATTGCTTTTGTAATGCTGCTCATCACTTCCTATTAAGGGTTCATGCTATCAGCGTGACTTATTACTGTTGCTGTCAACCTTGATCACCTAGCTGAGGTCGAGTTTGTTAGGTCTCTTAACTGTAAAGTTAGCAATTATTTCCCCCTTTCCAACTCCACTTTTTGGAAGGAAGTCACTGTATGCAGCCTTCATTAAGGAAGTTACACTTCATTTCTTTGAAGGGAGAGTACTGATACATATAATTTGGAATTCTTTTGCATGGGAGCTTCGTCTGTTCTCCACGATTGATTGATTGATCAATATATATCAGATGGGCTCACTGATATTTATTTTATATATTGGATTATAATCTAATACTATATTTTTGTCTTTGTTGCTCAAATTATTCTAGCTTTTTGTCCTTGGGAACTTTTCAGTTCCTTTGACATAGTCCCATTATTATACTTGTTTGTTTGTTTATTTTTAGCATTTGCTTACTTTCTAAGAGTACAATATGCTGCAGGATTGTTTTGCATGTTTTTTGCCCCTGTCTTAGAATAAACACATTTCTCTGGGGAACCCTCATTCTTTTTATTGCAGAATCGTATCAAAAACCAAAATCCGACTCTGTGCGTGCTCATTGCTCCTGGGTGGTATTGTTTTTAGCCCCTTGCAGCTGACAGAGCAGGGAAATACATATGTATACTTGTCCATACATACACATATGTGCACGGATCTATTTTACATGTAACTTTCTGTATGTTAAACTAACCGTGAGTTCAAACTGATGTCTCCAACTTTAATCCATTATTACATGGATTATTATAACTTTTCCCCCTTGCTTGTCTGTAATCTCTCACTGAGCTGCAACAATATAAACCTGACTTCCAGCATCTGCCATTCATTTACTTAATTATTTTCTTCCAGCATACATGTGTAGGAGTATCAGAACTTTTAAACTGTACTCCCATGGGAAACATCTTTATCAAGTAGAGTACAGAGCTTATGTACAGTTCCTTTTGTTGTTATTCTTATGGACTCTACTCATTTCCAAAGTTAATTAGGTCAGCAACCTTTAGGGAGGATATTTCATCCTTTGTAAAAGTTACATTCTTTGTCAGGGTTTGCATTCCATCAGGGAATCTTCTGACTTCTGAAATAATTTTTTTAAATTTGAATATATCAAGGTTATTATGCAGTAATGCACTCTGCTTTTCCACAAATGCATACTCTCAGGTATCCATCCACCCTTATGCTGTCATACTGAATAGTTTCTCAGCCCCTACACCCATCTCCTGTGTTTCTCCCATCCAGCCCTCTCCACTACTAAACCCTTAGCAACCCTGGTCTGCTTGGTGTCTCTATAGTTTAGTGTTTTCCAGAATGTCAAAAATAAACCTACAGTGCATTTTCTTTTCAAACCTTCACTTAGCAATGTGCGTTGAACATTTATGAATGTTTTTGTGGGGTTTGATAGCTCATTCCTTTTTGTCATTGAGTAGCATGGATATAGCACTGCTTGTTTAACCTTTCCTCTATTATGGGACGTTTTGGCTCTTTCCAGTTTTGAGTAATTATAAATAAAGCTGCTGTAAACTTTTGCATACATAATTTTGTGTGTTCCTTAGTTTCAAACAAGATGGGAAAATACAGAGAAACTTTATGGTAGATGGTGTTCTAAGACTAGTTTAACTATGTAAAGCATAGCCAAATTGCATTCTGAAGTCACAGTACCGTATTGCATTTCCACAAGCAATGAATGAAAGTTCTTGTGGCCACTATAATCTTCACCAGCAGTTGCTATTATGTTTTTTGATTTGAACTATTGTAATAGGTGTGCTGTAATACCTTTTTATAGTTTTAATGTGAATTTCTCTAAGAAGGATGTTGAGTATGTTTTTATATGCTTGTTTACCATCTGATTATATTCTTTGGTGGTGAGGTATTTGCTTGGAACTTTTGCCATTTTTTAATGGGATTGCTTGTGTTCTTATTGTTGTTTTAATTGTTTTTGTATATTTCAGATAGAAGTCTTTTTTTAGATATGATTTGCAAAAATTTTCTTCCACTTTATTACTTGTATGTTATTTTTCTTAATAATGTCTTTTACAAAGCAATATTTTTATTTTTAATAACATCTATCATAACAATTTCTTTATTCATAGATTGTGATTTTGGTCTTGAAGATTATCATGAAACCCAAGGTCACATAGATTTTTTTCCATGACTTCTATAAGCTTTATAACTTTGCATTTTAGGTATAGGCCTATGATTCATTGTGAGTTAATTTTTATATAAGATATAAGATCTGTGTCTAACATATACATTTTAGATATCTGACAATTAAATTTACGAATTTGCCACTGTGTTCTTACTTTGGCAGCACTGTACAAGCAACTAGCTAAGGTTTTGAGGTTACCTAAGCTAGGTATGTCAGCATCTCACAGTTGTGTTTGTGTTAACACGTGGCAGTGTCTTGCTGAGTGGTATTCCTTATTGTTCTTGTGTGGTTTTGTGTGGTGTCATGAGAAGGTTGGTGCATGAATTAGAGCAATGAATAAACATTTGTAAATTTCTTGTTAAACTTGGCAGAAGTGGAAATGAAATCAGGGATATGTTAGCTCAAATTTCTGGGGATAATGCCATGAAGAAAACAGTAGTATACAAATGGATTAAATGTTTTCTGAAGAGTCACTGATGAAGAGCTGTCAGGTAGGCAGTAATAAACAGAATTGATGAAAACATTGCAAAAATTTGTTAATTTGTGCATCAAAATCATCGACTGCCTGTGAGAAGCATAGCAGACCAAGTAAACATCAATAGAAAAACAGTAAGGAAAATCTTAACTGAAAATCTTGACTAACAACTCATGGCTCGTGCATCATGATGATGCACCAGCATATACAGCACTCTCTGTGAGGAAGCTTTTAGCCAGTAAACAAATCACTGTATTAGAATAGCTTCCCTACTCACCTGATATGGCTCCAATGAATTTTTCTTTACCCCAAAATAGAGGATATATTGAAAGGAAGATATTTTGATAACATTCAGGATTTCAAGGGTAATATGACAACAACTCTTATGGCCTTTTCAGAAAGAGTTCCAAAATTGCTTTGAAAGGTGAACTAGGGACTGGTGTTGGTGCATAGCTTCTCAAAGGGAGTACTTCGAAGGTGACTATAGTGATATTCAACAATGAGGTATGTAGCACTTTTTCTAGGATGAGTTCATTAATTTAATTGTCACATCTCATATGTGTGTGTGTGTAAAATTGTATTTGGAGGACAAATTACTCCAATAAAGTTTATTAAAAAGACCACATTTCCTTCTTTTGATTGTTTTTGCATCTTTGTTGAAGATAATATGTATCACATGACTACTTGTGTTAGTTGATTTCTTAGGTTTCTATTCTGTTCCATTGACCTATGTGCCTATTATTTACCAATACCATGTTTTGATTACCTTAGCTTTTGAATAAGTCTGGAACTAGGATATTGTGAATCCTCCAATTTTATTCTTTTTCTTTAGTATTGTGTTGGTTATTCTAACTTCTTTTCATTTTGGATACATTTTAGAATCAGTATCTTGTCTACAAAATAACATGACATAATATTAATTGAGAATGAGATGAATTCACAGGTGAAGTTGAGAAGAATTTATTTCTTAATACTATGGTATCGTCCAATCCATAGGTGGAATATATCTGTAATTGTTTTTAGATTGTCTATGATTTTTTTCTTCGTGTTTCTCATTTTTGTTTACACAGATTCTGTACATATTATGTTATATTGACTGATTTTGTATCTTGTGACCTTATTACATGGACTTATTATTTAAAAATTTTTGGTAGATTTTTAAGGTCTTTCTATGTAGACACTCATGAAATAGGATAATGAAGAGAGTTATTTCTTCTTTTCACATCTGTATACATTTCACTAACTTTCTTGTCTTGTTGCACCAGTAAAGATTCCATGTTTTTCTGTCATCACCGACAAGTAGTGGAATGAATGCTCCATCACCCAGAATGTGGCTTAAATTTTAAGAATGATAAGTCTATAACATACACATGCAAAGATGGTATAAAAAGAGTATTACATATGAGGCTTTCAGGGAGAGCAAGAAGGTCTAAATTAGACTGAGAGAGCAAAGAAAGAAGAGTGGCCTCATCTCATGGTTAGGGGGCTGGATTGGAGTGAGTGTTTCTATGTGCAAACAGTAGCCTGCATGGTTTGAATTTCTACAAGGTCCAAAGAAGGGGTTTTCTAGACTTCCCTAGAAGCTCGCCAAATGTAGGGTAGCAAGGAAAGAAGGAAGGATGTGGCTTGGAATATTTCAGAGTCAAACATCAAAAACTGATGCAGGATCTTTATTATAATGTTGAATAGAAATAATGAGAAAAGACATCCTTGTTTTGGTACTGATTTTAGGAAAAAGTTTTCAGTCTCTCACCATTAAATAAGATATTAGCTCTAGGTTTTATAAACTCTTTATTAGTTCAGATAGGTCCTTTCTATTCCTAGTATTTTGAGAGCTTTTAATTATGAACAATGTTTAATTTGCTAAATGCTTTTAAGTGCATTTATATTTGTTATTTTTAAAATAACCTACATTATTTTAAAGTTAGATCTATCAAAGAGATGACTCCACTGATTGATATATAAATGTTGAGCCAGGCATAATTCCAGAGTGAAGTTTTTGCTATGCTATATTATCATTTTTTTGTATATCGATGGATTTGATTTGCTAATATTTTGCTAACAACCTTTGTGTCTGTGTTTATGAGCTATATTGGCTTAAATTTTTATTTCTTGTCACATCATATTTTGGCTGTTTTTAATATTAGGATAGTGCTGCCCATACAAAGTGAGTTGGAAAGTTTTTCCTCTTCTGTTTATTGAAAGCAATAGAGGAAAATTTTATTTCTTCCTTAAATGTTTGTAAAGTTTATCAGTGAAGCATTTGTACTGGATACTTTCTTTCTTTCTTTTTTTTTTTTAACAAGTGAACAGTTTATTGAGAATTAAACAAAGGTATGATGTGATACAATACAAGCAAGACACTCAAGGTAGGTATAATAGTGCTACTCACACAAAAACTTAAATTTCACCTCAAAAAAAATCACAAGACAAAAGAGAAAGCAATTTCACTGTTATAAAATATTTCATGCAAAGTATAAATGAAAGTATTAAGTGGATACTTTCATTTATAGGCATTTTTGATTATTAATTTAATTTTTCCAGTAGCTACAAGGTATTCAGGTTATCTATTTCTCCTTGACTGAGTTTTGATTGTTTGTGTCTCTCAAATTATTTTAAATTTTATTTAAATTATGATATTTGTGGGAATAAAATTTGTTCATGGTATCCATTTATTATCATTTTAATGTCCATGGGATCGATAGCAGTTACCCTTCTTTTATCTGATATTATTAATAGTACTATGTTTCTTACTTTTTGTCTTCATATGCCTGTGTAAAGGTTTATCAATTCAATTAATCTTTTCTAATGTGCGAATTTTGCTTTTGTTTATCTATTGCTTTTATGTTTTCCATTTAATTGACTGCTGCTCTAATGTTACTATTTCCTTTTTTTTCTGCCTTAATTAGATTTAATTTGCTCCTTTTTATATAGTTACTAAGGAAGAAGTCTAAGTTATTCATTTTAAATATTTCTATTTTTCTAATATCATTTTAATCCTAGAAATTTCCCTCCACAAACTATTTTTGCTGTATCCCACATATTTTGATAGGTTCTATTTTCATTCAGTTAGTAAAATTATTTTTCATTTTCCCAAAATTTTTTTGACCTATCTTTTTAAATTTCTAAATATTTAGAGAATTTTTAATTATTACTGTCATATTGATTTCTAGTTAAATTTTAACAAATGATATTATTTTTATGATTTCTAGTCTTTTAAATGTATGTGCCAACATGCTGTCCAACTTCTGAGCTCTATGTGAGTTTAAAAAAAGTTGGATTACATTGTATCAAGCAGTTTACAAGTGTCAATTAGATCAAGCTGACTGCTGGGGCTTATTCAGTTCATCTGTATGCTTTTCTGTATACTTGATTTGTTAATTACTACACTGAAATTTCCAAAGATAATAGTGTAATTTTAAAAAAGATTTTTCCTTTTAGATGTATCAGTTTTTTACCTCTTATTCTGATGCTGTGTTGTTAGGAGCACATGTTTAGAATTATTTTTTCTTGGAAACTTTTCTCCTTTACCATTATATGTCACTTGACCCACCAATAATCTTCCTTATTATGAGGCATACCTTACCTGAAATTCATAAAGAGATATTATTTTTCTTTTGATTAGTGTTAGTATAATATATCTTTCTCTATCCCTTTACTTTGAACCTAGATGAGCCTTTTTCTTTTTATTAAAGGGTGTTTCCTATGAACAACAAATAGTTGGATCTTATTTTTTGCCCACTTTGACAATTTTTCTCTTTTCATTAGTATGGTTAGACTATAACATTGTCATCGTGAAAAGTTTTTCAGGTAAGTTATCTGAGATAGTATAACTCCAGAAAAAACATGCTTAACTGCTATTTTTGGGGTGTAGATTATAAGAATATACATTATTTTTAAAATAAATATAAAAATATATTAAAAATTTCATCCCAGATAATTTTTTTTCCTTCTTTCTCTCTTCCTCTCCTCCTTTTTCTTCTTATTTTCTCACTTTTCCTGCTTGCTATTTATTTATAATTTCTTTCTTCTCATATGTTGGAACATATGTTCTTTTCTACAGAAATATGCTTCTCAATCCATGATATAAACAACTGAAGTACAGTTAAACTGGGTATATGTACTTACATTTCTTTATTTTGTTCACAGTGGGATTGTTGATTGTCTGGTTGCTTCTGATTTTCTTGACTGCTTGTTGATAATTTTAGTGGGAACATGAGTGTCAGTCTTCTGCCACATTATTATACAATTCCCACATCTAATGAAGCAAAGGGTAAGAAATGCAGTATAATTTTCTCAATATGTTCTGCTTCATTTTCATTTTTTGCATGCATGATATACGACAGTTTGGGATGTGTATGAAATATGACAATTTAATTCTGCTTTGTTTATAACCATTACCTCTTTTGTGATGTCATTATACAAAACTTATTTGGTATTTTTTTCTGTCCATATATTTTTTCTCAGGAGCTGCTTCTAATCTACTATGGGTAGAGAGTAGGGTTTCTTATCAAGATTAAATAAGAAAATTAGATACTATCTAGAACTTTCTTAATTAATTAATTAATTAATTTTTTTATTGTTGAGGATTCATTGAGGGCACAAGAAACCATGTTACACTGATTGCATTTGTTGGGTAAAGTCCCTTTTACAACATCTAGAATTTTTTAATGCTACACATAGTATTTCTCTGTTCATTCAACAGCATTGAAAAGTATGAATTCTTTCCCCAGTTTTACACAAGAGTAAATTGGAATTGGACCTATTCCAAGGTTATAGATAGGAAGTAGTAGAACTAGAATTCTAGCAGGTATTAGTTTTTTGCAAAAACTGACATACTGTTAATATGTATTAATATTTTTTCTGAGAAAGGTCTAAAAATTAAAGTACAAGTCTTTAATATAGAGACTTTCAAATAATTCTGTATTTAATGATTTTTTTCTCTCTTTCTCTCTCTCACTAAACACACACACACAAACACACACTTTTTCAGATAAGAAATCCTGTATAGTAAAATTTACCAAGTACTAACTTTAATGTATCATAGTCTTAAATGCAAAGGCAAAATTTATAAAACTTCTAGAACAAAATGGAACAGAGTATCTTTCTGTTATAAGCTTAAATATTTCTTAGGTAGGATACAAGAACATAAATCATAAAAAAAAAATAATGAAAAATTAGAAGGCAGAAATTTTGTTTAAAAATGCATCATTAAAAACATGGAAAAGCATATCATGGATTAGGAGGAAATAATTGCACAATATGTCTGTAACAAAGGACTGTATTCAGAACAGCAAAGAATTCTTATAGCCCCATATTAAGAACACAAGAAACTTGATGTTAAAAATAGGGATAAATTTGAACAGACCCTTTACAAAGTAAGACATGTGAGTGGCATCCTACCTGATATCATTTTTCTTCTGCCTGTACCTCTATAGAGATATAAAGTTTCTCATTTCTTTTTGTCTGAAAAATCTTTATTTTACTTTTATTTGTGAAAATATATTTTCACTTGATACTGAATTGAAGGTTGACAATTCCCCTAGTAATTTGAAGGTGTCATTTGTTACCTTCTGGTTTTCATAGTTTCTGAAAAAATTGCATAATTTTGACATAGTTTCTGAGGTCCTCATCATATTTTGGTCTTGTATATATCATGTATCTTTCTCAGGTGGCTTTTAAGATTTTCTGTTTGTCACTGCTTTCCAAAATTTGATTTTAGTGTGCCTTTGTGAGGTTTTATGTTATTTTTCTTACAGTCTTTTGACATCCTAAGGACCTGTGGGTTTGTGTTTTTATCACTTTTGAATATGTGTCATTATTTTTTCAATTTTTTTATGTCTTCTCACATCTTTTCCTACACACTTTTATCCCCCATGCTTTCAGGGTTACAGTTACATAGTTGTTAGACAACTTGCTGATTCTCTGTTTATTTTGTTCATTGAGTTTTTGCTCTGGACTTGATTTTGATTAGTTTCTCTTGCTATGCATTCGAGTTAATTCATCTTTTTTTTCCCGCATGTTTTCCTCTTTTCATTTTTAGTTTAATCTGTTATTAATCCTACCTAGTGCATTTTTATTTCTGACATTATATTATTCATTGTTAGTATCTTCATTGTTTGTTTCTTATATCTTCTGTTTCCCTCTTCATTATGTGTTTTCTCTTGCAGACCTGAGCATATTTACAATATTTTCAATTTCTATTTTATAGACTTTGGATTGTTATTCTATATGCTCTGTCATTATTAGGTCTTTTCTATTTAGTGGCATTAATACTTCTCACATGTCATATTATCCTGCTTCTTTACATGCTTTGGAATTTTTTTTGTATGTTCTACCTAATGAATTTAATATTGTTAATTACTGGATTTGTTGTATACCCTTAAAGAGTACTGAAATTTGTTTAGTATTCAGTTGAGCTATTTGGAACCATGTCAATCCTTTCAGTTTTCTTTGAGGTTTTCTTAGGGATGATTCTAAGTAGTTTTTAGTTTGGGGCTCTCTTAGCCCATTACTAAGGGAATACCCTTCCTTGACTCTATCCAATAGTCTATGAGTGTAGTTTGAGATTTCTCCATTGGGACTAGTGGCATTGTAAAATGTTTTCAGCTCTTTATGAGTATGGAAAATTATTACATATCTTGATTTCTGAAGTTTTTTTTTTTCTGGTCTTAATTTTATTTCATATGTATTCCTATACTGTGCCAAAGACTAGAAAGGCCCTCTACATGTATCAATAGCCCTTTCTCCCTCTGTCTAGCTCCCAGTCCTTTTGTACCAAGTCCTACAATTTCTAGCCAGTTAAGTTCCACCAGTATCCGTAGTCTGTGCTCTTACTTTATGGAAGTTTTAGTTCCTTTTTCCTGCTCTAAGATCTGATAATTATGGAGCAATCATAGGGCTCATCTAATTTGTTTCCCTTTTTTGAAAGATCACAGTGCACCACTTACTGCTGGAAACATCTGACAATTGTTGTTTTATATAAATGAGTATATTCAAGGTTTTTCTTGTAAGGTTTAAAGTTGTTTAGTTTTTTGTAATGGGAGAAGAAGTTCCTTAGCAGATAAGTCTTTATAGGCAGAATTAGAGCCTGGTTTGAATTCACAAACTCAGAAATGGAGTCTATTTTTTATTTAAGCCAACATTTCTCAAAGTGTAAGCCATGTAACATCTCAATCCAATTAGACTGATTGTGAGTATATATTTCTGGATGCACACATAAGCTAAAGCTACTAAATCAGAATGCCTGGGAGATTGTGCCAGGGTATTTTTTTAAACAAAAAATCCAAATGATTATGGTAAGAAAATGTATATAGCTGGTATAAGGGCATTAAAAGTTAATCATTTTATCTGCTATAGCATTTGCATTGAACTGTGTCTATGTATATAGGTGTATGTGTTTAGGTGAATGCTTATTTTCTGTATTTATTTCAACTAAAGTACATTTTTTACTCATCAGCAACCAAGTCTAGAAAGTGAAGATTATGAAACTATAGTTTATGCTTTTGTTTTTTTTTAAATAATTTTATTAAATCATAATTGTGTACATTGGTGCAATCATAGGGCAGAATGTGCTTCATATACAATCAGAAACATTTTGATCGTACTGTGAGAGATAGCCCTCATAGCATTTTCTTAATCACT
>CAUYRH010169616.1:0-11741 GCA_963574655.1 Perodicticus potto | reverse complement strand
GTGACATCACAGCTCACAGCAACCTCCAATTCCTGGGCTCAAGTGAGTCTCCTGCCTCTGCCTCCCAAGTAGCTGGGACTACAGGCACCCACCACAACGCCCGGCCATTTTTTGGTTGCAGCCGTCATTGTTGTTTGGCGGGCCGGGCTGGATTCGAACCCGCCAGCTCAGGTGTACGCGGCTGGTGCCTTAGCCTGTTGAGCCACAGGCACCGAGCCTCACTGCATGTGTCTCCTTGGTCACCAATCCTCGGTTTTCTGCCCACACATCCAGCCAACAGTCCTATGACAAGTCTTTCAGTATTTTTCTTTCCATCAACATAGTTGAGGTGGGAATGTTATCTGATAAAACTGATCTAATAATTGTTTTCTTTTTTTCTTTCTTCATTTTTTTTTTAAATAATTGTTTTCATAACTAAAGATGATCTTCGATAGGCATTTGGTGTAAGGGACATTGTAAGTTGCCATTGTTAGTAAAATGAGTGTAGGTTTGATGTACATCTTAGTTATCAGGTGAGTCTTTGGTGTGGCATTTTCCAGGGTTCCTTAATCCTGCCATTTAATGCTCCCAGATTATTGGTTCTTTCTGAGGGTGTACAGTGGAGGTGTGGCGGCGGGGACGGGGAGCTGCTAAGGGGACAGAGAAAGAGCACACAAATGTTGAAGGTCAGTGTGAGATCCCTTTTAAATTCAAGATCATTTGAAATGAGAAAATAGCACTGTGGTGAGAGAAGTCATTCGGTTAACCCCCAGTTTCTCAGGCCTGCATTCTAGATGTGTTCTGCATGTAAAACTGTACTTGTGTTTCCTCTGCTCAGACCACATGTTCTTGCAAGAAGCTCACGACTGCCTTCGTGGTGGGTGGTGAGATGGTAGATTCTGAGTCACGGTAGAGTTTCCGGACTGTTGGTAATACCTTTGGGATGGTATAAACGTGACTGTAAGGGGACTGCTACCCAGTGCAGTCCACGGTCAGATACCACTGAGCGGGAGTAGTAGCAGTATTGTGATTGCAGACTCTCCTGGAGCGCTGGGGCTAAGCAAGGGGAGAAGTACAATCGCGTGTTTGGACGGTTGCGGCAGCATGGCTGGGGCTTTGTTGCAGTTCTGTGATTGTCTAGAGTGGAGCTACACACAAAGCAGTGGAAATAAACCTGAATGCTTGTTGACCCCAGGAGAACACATTTGCCTTTTTTGTTTTTCTTTTGAGACAGAGTCTCACTATTTTGCCCTAGGTAGAGTGCTGTGGCATCACAGCTCACAGCAACCTCAAACTCTTGGGCTTGAGCGATTCCCTTGCCTCAGCCTCCCAAGTGGCTGGGACTACAGGTGCCCGCCACAACGCCGACTATTTTTTGTTTTTTTTTTTTTTTTTGGTTTAGTTGTCACCGTTGTTTGGCAGCCCAGCTAGATTTGAACCCGCCAGCTCTGGTATATGTGGCTGGTGCCATAGCCACTTGAGCTATAGGCACCGAGCCACATTTGCCTTTTGGGGGTTAGTTTTCCACTTAAGTAAAACAGCTCTTGAGTTTTCCTGTTGGTTCTCTTTGCCTGAAAAATGTATTGTGGCTAAAAGAAAGAGCACTAACTTCTTTGTACTTCTTGAGTATATCTTTGAGAATAAATGTAGAATAACTGATGTGAGAAAAGTTAAGTTGTGACCAGCCCTGGGAAGGAAGTTGTTTTTTTGTGTTTTAGTTATTTAAGGTAAGGATAAGGAAAAAATGACCTTTTCTGACTATGGAAATGTTCTCATGTTATAATGAATGTGACACATTTCTTTTTTTTTTTCTTTATTAAATCATAGCTGTGTACATTAATGCAATCATGAGGTACAATGTGCTGGTTTCATATACAATCTGAAATATTTTCATCAAACTGGTTAACATAGCCTTCATGACATTTTCTTAGTTATTGTGTTAAGCCCTTTATATTCTGCATTCAGTAAGTGTCACCTGTACCCTTCTAAGATGCACGGTAGAGGGTAATTGGTGGGACCTCCCTCCACCCATCCTCCCCCCTCTTCTCCCTCTTTGCCCCTTTCCCCGTGTTCTTGTGCTTGACCACTGATATTTGACCAAGGTTCTTTTTTTAGATGTATTTTTTTTTTTTTTTTTTTGAGACAGAGCCTCAAGCTGTCACCCTGGATAGAGTACCGTGGCATCACAGCTTACAGCAACCTCCGATCCCTGGGCTCAAACGAGTCTCCCACCTCCGCCTCCCAAGTAGCTGGGACCACAGGCTCCTGCCACAACGCCCGGGCATTTTTTTCTTTTGTTTTTGGTTGCAGCCGTCATTGTTCTTTGGCGGGCCCGGGCTGGATTCAAACCCGCCAGCTCAGGTGTACGTGGCAGGCGCCTTAGCCCGTTGAGCCACAGGCACTGAGCCTTGACCAAGGTTCTTTTGGAAATACAAAATAACTCCAACACGGTATTGCTTCTTTCCTTAGAGTTTATCTTTTAGTAGTAGAGATAAGACAAACAGAAGTAGTTTCATATTTTGGGACAACAAAGTAAAAATATAAAGATACAGCTGGCTGCTGTGGCTCACCTGTAGAGTAATCCTAGCACTCTGGGAGGCCGAGATGGGTGGATTGCTTGAGCTCAAGAGTTCGAGACCAGTCTGAGCAAGAGCAAGACCCCATCTCTACTAAAAAATAGGAAAACTAGCTGGGCGTCGTGGCAGTGGCCTATAGTCCCAACTACTTGGGAGGCTGAGGCTAGAGGATGACTTGATTCCAAGAGACTCAGGTAACTGTGAGCTATAATGACACCCACTCAGGGTAACAGAGTGAGACTGTGTGAAAAAAAAAAAAAAAAACAGCCCAAAGCCAGTTATAGTAACACGTGATTCTCATCCCGTATGATTCACCAGGTCAGTGTTCGGTATGTTCATAGTTGTACAGCCATCACCACAGAATGTTTTCATCACCCCCCCCAAAAACGTGACACCTGTTAGCTGTCACTGCTTGGCCGTAGGCAGCCCCTGAATTAGTCTCTGCGGATTTCCTTGTTCTGAACATTCCAAACGGGTGGAATCCTGTATCACATGGTCTTTTGTGAGTGGCTTTTTCTCGCTTAGCAGGAGCTTCGTTCACGCCGTAGCCTGTGTCCGTGCTCTATTCCTTCTGTGTGAGAGCAGCGTGCTGTTCTATGGATGTGCCTTACTTCCCTTTATTAGTTGATAGATATTGGAGTTGTGCCCACTCTTTGTCTATCGTGAAAATCCACAAGTGCCACTGTGAACATTTGTGGCCAAATATTTAGAGGACATAAATTGTTGTTTCTCTTAGTTATATTTGAGCGGAATTGCTGGGTGGGATTGCTGTTTAACTTTTCATGAACTGCCAAACTCTTCTCCAAAGTGACTGTACCCATTTTACATTCCCACAGTAATGTATGACTAACAGTTTCTTCACATCCTTTGCAACCCTTGTGTTTTTTTTTTGCAGTTTTTGGCTGGGGCTGGGTTTGAACCTGCCACCTCCGGCATGTGGGACTGGTGCCGCCCCTTGTTTTTTTTTTTTTTGAGAGCCTCAAGCTGTCGCCCTGTGGTGTCACAGCTCACTGCAACCTTAAACTCTCGGGCTTAAGCGATTATCTTGCCTCAGCCTCCTGAGTAGCTGGGACTACAGGTGCCGGTCACAACGCATGGCTATTTTTTTGGTTGTAGTTGTCGTTGTTTGGCAGGCCTGGGCTGGATTTGAAGCCGCCAGCTCTGGTGTATATGACTGGCGCGTTAGCCACTGAGCTACAGGTGCTGAGCCTGCAACCCTTGTTGTAATCTGTCTTTTGGATTATATCAAGTTATCCTTGTGGGTGTGATATGGTATCTCCTGGTGTTTAGTGTTTCCCCAATGTCTTAGGATGTGAACAGCTTTTCTTATGCATATTGGCTATTTTTATAACCTTTTTTTTTTTTTTTTTGTAGAGACAGAGTCTCACTTTATCGCCCTCGGTAGAGTGCCGTGGCATCACACAGCTCACAGCAACCTGCAACTCCTGGGCTTAGGCGATTCTCCTGCCTCAGCCTCCCAAGTAGCTGGGACTACAGGCGCCCACCACAATGCCCAGCTACATTTTTATATCTTTTTTTGGAGAGATGTATGTTCAGTTCCTTTGCTCACTTTAAGATTGAATTACAAGAGTTTTATAATCTTTTTTTTTTTTTTTTTTGAGACAGAGTCTCACTATGTCACCCTTGGTAGAGTGCTATGGCATCACAGCTCACAACAACCTCAAACTCTTGGGCTTGCGTGATTCTCTTGCCTCAGCCTCCCAAGTAGCTGGGACTACAGCCACCTGCTACAACGCCCAGCTATTTTTTTTGTTGCAGTTGTCATTGTCGTTTAGCTGGCCTGGCCGGGTTTGAACCCACCAGCCTCGGTGTATGTGGCCAGCGTCCTACCCATTGAGCTATGGGCGCTGCTGCTTTTATAATATTCTGATGCAAATCCCTTATTAGATAAATGAGTTGGAAATATTTTTTCAATTCCCTGGGTTGTCATTTTATCTCTCCATGGTGTCCTTTGAAGCACAGATGTTTTAAATTTTTTTTTTGCCGGGGCTGGGTTTGAACCCACCACCTCCAGCATATGGTGCTGATGCCCTACTCCTTTGAGCCACAGGCAACACCAGATGTTTTTAATTTTGATTAGGTCTACTTTTATGTATTTTTTTTCTTCCTTTGCTTGAACTTTAGTTGTCTCACTAAAGGGATAAATGTGTTATATCCATAGAACAGCAGACTGCCCTGCCATAAAAGGAATGGAGCACAGATATGAGCTACAACATGAATGAAGCTCATGCCCAGGGTCATGTGGATTTATGCTTCTGTTTTCTTCTAAGACTTTTATAGTTCTTATCTTTAGGTCTTTGATCCATTTGGAGTTAGTTGGGATCCACCTTCTGTCTTTTGTTGAAAAGGCTCTTCTCTCCCCATTGGATTGTCTTGGCACCCATGTGACAATCAGTTGACCATAGAAGTGACAGTTAACCTCTGGGCTCTGAATTCTGTCCCTGATCTGTATGTCCTTCTGTCCTTATAGTTGTGCTTGATTACTGTAGCTTTATAGTAAGTTTTGAGATTGAGAGTTTGAGTTTTTCTTTTTCAAGATTACTTTGGCTATTCTAGATCTTTTGCATTTCCATATTGATTTTAGGATCCACTTCTTGATTTTTGCAAAACAGCCAGCTGGGATTTTTGATAGAGATTGCCTTGAATCTGTAGATCATTTTGGGGAATATTGCCGTCCTAACAGTATTCTTTCAATTCAAGAACATGAGTTATCTTCCCATTTGTCTTTAATTTCTTTTAAACTTAAAAAAGACTGACATCTCATAGTTACTCATATTCTTAGGGTACATATGATATTTTGATATGTGTATACAATGTGTAATGATCAGTCAGTGTAATTGGCATATCCATCACAAGTCTTTACATTTCTTTCAAAAGTGTGTAGGGGACCAGGTGCCGTGGCTCATGCCTGTAATCCTAGTACTCCACAAGGCTGAGGCAAGTGGATTGGATCGATTGAGCTCAGGAGTTTGAGACCAGCCTGAGCAAGGGTGAGACTCTGTCTCTACTAAAAAAAAAAAAAAAAATCGAGGTTTCATGTCTGTAATCTTAGTGCTCTGGGAGGCCAAGATGGGTGGGTGCTTGACCTTAGGTGTCTGAGACCAGCCTGAGCAAGAGTGAGACCCTGTCTCTACAAAAATTAGAAAAACTAGCCAGGAATGGTGGCAGACACCTGTACTCCCAGCTACTTGGGAGTTTGAGGCAAGATGATTGCTTGAGCCAAAGTTTGAGATTGCTGTGAGCTTTGGTGCCAAGGTACTCTGTCTATCCTGGGGCCACAGAGTGAGATTCTGTCTCAAAAAAAAAAAAAAAAAAAAGGTCAGTTCATGTGTACCTCAGCCGGGAAGGACGCGTTGAGGTTGGCATATCCATCAAGGACAGTAACTACCATGGCTTCCAGTGCTTTGGCCAAACCTCAGATGCGTGGCCTCTTGGCCAGGCGCCTGTGGATTCATTGTTGGAGCATTTGTTGTATCCTTGGGGGTTGTAACTTTCTAGAAGTTTGCTGTGGCTGAACCAAGAAAGAGGGCATATGCAGATTTCTGTAGAAATTATGATGCTATGAAAGATTTTGAGGAGATGAGGAAGGCTGGTGTCCTTCAGAGCGTAAAGTGATTTTGGAATATAAAGAATTTCTTTGGGCTGATTTACATAGACATTTGTCACTGACCCGTGTTCCTGAGCTATGAATATGGGTGATAAATAAACTATTAATAGAAAAAAAAAGTGATTTGGGGCGGTGCCTGTGGCTCAAAGGAGTAGGGCGCTGGCCCCATATGCCAGAGGTGGCGGGTTCAAACCCAGCCCGGCCAAAAAAAAAAACCTGCAAAAAAAAAAAAAAAAAAGTGATTTGGTATTTTCAGTGTGTAAGTTTTGCATTTCTCTACTATTTCTAGTATTTTAATATTTTTTGATGCTATTATAAAGGAAATTGTTTCTTTAATTTCATTTTTAGGCTTTTCATTTCTAGTATATAGAAACACAACTGATTTTTGTGTATTATTTTTGTATCCTGCAGCCTGGCAGAGCATGTTTATTACTCTAATGGTTTTTAGTGGATTCCTTAGGACTTCTTTTAGTGGATCCTGTATGCAAGATGAAATCATTTGCAAATGCAACTTCCATTCTGATTTGGAAGCCTTTTATTTGTTTTTCTTGCCTAATTGCCCTGACTAGAATCTCTGGTACAGTTTTGAATAGAAATTGAGTAACAGACATCCTTGTCTTACTCCTAATGTTAGAGGATAAGTCATTCAGTCCGTCACCAGTTAGTGAAATGTCAGCTTTGGGTTTTTTTTTTTTTTGAGACAGAGTCTCACTATGTCACCCTGGTTAGAGTGCTTTGGCATCACAGCTCACAGCAACCTCCAATTCCTGGGCTCAAGCGAGTCTCCTGCCTCCGCCTCCCAAGTAGCTGGGACTATAGGTGCCCGCCACAACGCCCAGCCATTTTTTTGGTTGCAGCCGTCATTGTTGTTTGGCGGCCCGGGCTGGATTTGAACCCACCAGCTCAGGTGTACTTGGCTGGTGCCTTAGCCCATTGAGCCACAGGCGCTGAGCCTTAAGTGATTCTCTTATCCCAGCCTCCCAAGTAGCTGGGATTACAGGTGCCCGCCACAATGCTCAGCTATTTTTTTTTTTTTTTTGTAGAGACAGAGTCTCACTTTATCACCCTAGGTAGAGTGCCGTGGCATCACACAGCTGACAGCAACCTCCAACTCCTGGGCTTAGGCGATTCTTTTGCCTCAGCCTCCCGAGTAGCTGGGACTATAGGTGCCCGCCACAACGCCCGACAATTTTTCTGTTTTGCAGTTCGGCTGAGGCTGGGTTTGAACCCGCCACCTTCGGCAAATGGGGCCGGCACCCTACTCGCTGAGCCACGGGTGCCGCCCCCAGCTATTTTTTTTGTTGCAGTTGTCATTGTTGTGTAGCTGGCCCAGGCTGGGTTCGAACCTGCCACCCTCGGTACATGTAGCTGGTGCTGTAACCACTGTGCTACAGGCGCTGAGCCCGAGCTGTGGGTTTTGTAGGTACCTTTTATCAGGTTGAGGAAGTTGTCTTCCAGCCCTAGTTTGTTGAGTGTTTTATTATGAAAGAGTATTGTATTATTGTCTCATGCTTTTCTGAAATAAACTACCTAAAAAAGTGACTATTTTTGTTTTTTATCTGCAGAAATTGACTTGCATACCAAATGTGTGGTGGATGTGGATGCAAACAAGGTTATTCTTAATCCCATAAATACTAATCTTTCCAAAGGAGATGCCCGGTAAGTTAACAAACAGTGTTACACTCAATGGATTTTTAAAGAACTGGAAACAGCAGCGGCTGCTGAGCTAAGTTTAGTTGGAAAGATAGGGAAGGGAATTCTTACTCTGTAGAGATGATACATTGCTGTCTTCTACGAGCTTGCACGCAAGATGAAGAGATGGGGTCTGTAATTCAAGACAGCAGAGTGCCAGCGTGAGTATTGTCCGCCGTAATTGTATTAGCAGCTCAGGAGAGTGAGCTCAGGTTGTGCAGTCATTGTGAGGCTCCTTTGAGGAGATGGTGTAGGCTGGAGGATTAGGTGGGCTGTAAACAGGAGCAGGTAGAAGGGATGTCTTCTTGGCTGTCATTAGCCAGGGGTGGCTTTTGCTTCTGTCTGTTCAAATCCTTTCTCTCACAGCCTGCTTCCTTTCTACCTTTACAAAGGCATTTCTGCAGCCCCAGTAATTTCTCTCCCCTGAATACAGCTGTAATCTGTCTACTTAGTATAGATTGTTTGGATTGTTAATTTCAACTCTACAGTAGAGTTTAAGGTCTTTGAGCGAAGAGGATGAGTACCTGTGTGTCACATCTGGACTTAGTATGACCAAGGGAAAGGGGAAGGAAGGGAATTTGGGGAAAGAGTGAGGAGACTGATTTGGGTCTTTTCTTAGTAATTGGAGGAACACTAATAAGCTGGGGTCAGAGGGCAAACGACCAAAAAAGCAGACAAGGAAATCGGATCTGCACTGTTCTCAGTAAGACAGTGGCTGTGACAGGTTTTGAGTGTTAACGACTAAGGAGGTGGATTAGGGAAAGCAGTTAGTTAGCAATGTAGAGAATGGGTTAGAGGGGGAAAGACCAACTCTTCTGGAGGTGGGCTGTATCCGGAATGGAGAAGGTGTCGGGCAGGCGCAATGCTTTGTGTAAACAGATACTTGATAAATGCTTGCAGAGACACTGTTGTGTTTGGCACTCCGAAAATCTTGAGTTGAATTGAGTTGAGCACTGGACTTGGAATGAGAAAATCTGAAATTGAATCCTTATTTAACCGTTGTTGTAGCTGCTTAAAACTTTTTTGAGCTTCATCTGTATGATGCCTGCCTCAACTATCTCACAGAGGGTCTTTTCTGAAAGTGAATTAATTCGTGATGTAAAAAGTGTTTTGTAAAGTGTTCTGTAAACGTGTAGGTTTATTGTTACTGCCGTAGATGGACACGCGTACAGTAAAGTACACAGTTCGATGCAGTTTCATAAACTGAATGCACTCCTATAATTGGCACCCAAAGAAACAGAACCTCACTAGCATGGTAAGACTGTCTCAGAAAAGCACTTTTTCTTTTAATGTAACAGTCCAGGTGAAAGGGAAGACAGGCAGGGCACCCTGGCTGACTCATACCTGTAATCCCAGTGTTTTGGGAGGCTCACTTGAGGCCAGGAGTTTGAGACTAGCCTGAGAAACTCAGTGAGACTGTTACCTCTGCAAAAGATAAAAAAATTAGCCGGGTGGAGTGGCTCATGCCTGTTCCCAGCTATGCCGGCGGCTGAGGCCAGGAAGATTGCTTAAATCTGGGAGTTCAAGGCTGCAATGAGCAGTCATCACACCACTGCACTCCAGCCTGGTGACAGATTAAGACCCGCTCTCTTAAAAAAAGAAAGGGACAGCTCTGTGCCTGTGGCTCAAGTGGCTAAGGCGCCAGCCACGTACACCTGAGCTGGCGGGTTCGAATCCAACCTGGGCCCGCCAAACAACAATGATGGCTGCAACCAAAAAAGTGGCTGGGCGTTGTGGCGGGCACCTGTAGTCCCAGCTACTTGGGAGGCGGAGGCAGGAGACTCGCTTGAGCCCAGGAGTTGGAGTTTGCTGTGAGCTGTGATGCCACAGCACTCTATCCAGGGGGACAGCTTGAGGCTGTGTCTCAAAAAAGAAAGAAAAAGAAAGGGACATTATATCAGATATAGAGAATATTAACAGTGAGTTCTTCCTATTCCACAGTACTCTGCGTGGAACACTCTAGTGACCGAAGTGTGTGTCTGGCAGGTCAGTCTTTGTCATTTTAAGTACCAGATGTACGCCCGTACATGTTACCTGTTTTCTCATGCAGAACCATACTGCTTTACTGCTAGCACAATTAAATGTCATTTTAGGATTATCTTTTTTCCCTGAATCAAGTTAGTTTTCCAGATTGATTCTTGGACTTTTCTAGATCTTCATCAGCAAACAATATAGTATTTACAGGTAATGTTTTAGGTCTACCAGATGACTGATTCATCATCTATTCCTACTCTGTTTTTGTAAGTATAGTTTTCAATGTGTAACTTTTATCTCAGCATTTTATGAATTACTTACTTTATTTATTTTGAGGCAGAGTCTCACTCAGTTGCCCTTGATAGAGTGCCGTGGCATCATAGCTCATAGCAGCCTCAAAAGCTCTTGGACTCAAGCGATCCCCTTGCCACAGCCTCCTGGGTAGCTGGAACTACAGGAGCCAGCCACAAAGCCCAGTAATTTTTAGAGACGGGGTCTTGCTTTTGCTCAGGCTGGTTTCAGACTCTTGAAAGCAGTCCACCTTGGCCTCCCAGAGGGTTGGGTTTACAGGCGTGAGCCTAGCATTTTGGAGCACCTTATTATGTGTCCCTTATGTAATTACTTTTAACAGGACCATTATTGAGAACAGTCTCTTTTTTAGATAAATAAATCCTTTTTAATAACTAAATAAATCCTTATTTTATTTGGCTTATATCTTTAAGATTTACTAAACTTGAGTAAAACTTATATCCTATAATAAAATGTTAATGCTATTCCCTGTCACCATCATGGTAGGACAAAATAGTTTCTTAAGCAAAAAATGTATCTTCTTCTGTTTGGTTCTTTACCCACTAAAGAACCTTTCCTGCTAAGTTTGGCTAAAGAGATAGGTATACTTAAATTGTTGTTTTAAAACAGATTAAGATGTATTTTCTTTTACTTTCTTTCTTTTTTTCTTTTTTTCCTGAGAAAAACAGGAAAAGACAGTCTCACTCTGTTGCCCACGTTAGAGTGCCATGGCCTTAGCCTAGCTCACATCAACCTCAGACTCCTGGGTTCCGGTGATCCTTCTGCCTCAGCCTCCTCAGTAACCGGGACTACAAGTGTGTGCCACTGTCCCCAGCTAGTTTTTCTGTTTTTAGTAGGGACAGGGTCTCTCTCTTGCTCAGGCTAGTCTCAGACTCCTAAGCTCAAGTGATCCTCCTGCCTTGGCCTCCCAGAGTACTAGGATTACACGTGTGAGTCACTGTGCTTGGCCAAGATATATTTTCTTATGGAGAAACAAAAGTCCACTTAGTTGAGTCACTTATGTTATACAATTTAACGTGCAGGTGAGTTTGGAAAAGGGAAGGCACTTTCCCACAGGAACTGTCACTTGTCTCAAGTGCTGCCAACAGTGTGACTAGTTTAATCCGCAGCTCGAAGAATCACACTTTTTAGTTTTGATGTGCCTCAGAATGCTTCTTAGAGGCAAATGGATGTCTTTGTTGGTTTACTTTTTTTTTTGGAGAGACAGAGTCTCACTTTATCGCCCTCTGTAGAGTGCCGTGGCTTCACACAGCTCACAGCAACCTCCAACTCCTGGGCTTAGGCGATTCTCTTGCCTCAGCCTCCCGAGTATCTGGGACTACAGGTGCCTGTCACAATACCCGGCTATTTTTCTTTTTTTTTTTTTTTGAGACAGAGCCTCAAGCTGTCACCCTGGATAGAGTGCCGTGGCATCACAGCTCACAGCAACCTCCAATTCCTGGGCTTAAGCGAGTTTCCTGCCTCTGCCTCCCATGTAGCTGGGACTACAGGCGCCTGCTACAACGCCCGGCCATTTTTTGGTTGCAGCCGTCATTGTTGTTTGGCGGGTCCGGGCTGGATTCGAACCCTCCAGCTCAGGTGTA